>VMBQ01003569.1:3338-72573 GCA_007657795.1 Dreissena rostriformis | reverse complement strand
GATTTTTTCTGGGAGTAGGAAAGTATACGCCCAATTTGGCAGTGTCGGGGGACATGGGTTGGATCCCTGCTTCCGTTAGACAATGGAAAGTGGTAGTAAATTATTGGGCAAGGTTATCAACAACTAACTCTTCTAGGATCAATAAACGAATAGCACTCTGGGCTAACAGTAGATCTGACAATAGTAAAAATTGGTTTTATTTTGTTCGTAAACATTTGGATCATTATAATCTAAGACAATATTGTGATATGTCTGTACCTATAGCTAAGCATGCTATTGTTAAGCATCTTGAAGAAGCCATGTTGTTAGAATTTAAAAATGATTGGTTCAACCAGATAAATGCTATTCATGGTCCGTCTGGCAGAGGTGGTAACAAATTACGAACCTATTGTACATTTAAAAATGAATATAGTGTTGAGAAATATTGCAGCATGTTTATACCAAAAGTTCATAGATCAGCATTGTGTAAATTTAGGAGTGGTGTTGCTCCGCTGCGTATTGAAACAGGACGATATGAAGGTCTGTCTTTGGATAGACGTTTTTGTCCATTTTGTAATGCCAATAATAACAGTGTTATTGAAAATGAAAGCCATGTTTTACTTGAATGTAATATGTACTGTGATATGAGAGATACCCTTTTTGATAGAGCTAAAGTTTCTGCACCTGATTTTATGACTTTTAGCAGTGATGATAAACTTAAATTGCTTTTTACTGATAGTAATCTGGTTAGAATTTTAGCCAAAACCTGAGTCTTAATACTACAAAGACGACAATCTTACATGTGTAAATAAAATTAATTTACACCTAGTGGTACGAATTACTAACCTTTTGGTACCAATTTTATTCAAATAAGCTGTAAATATTTATAACCAGATTATTGATTTTTTTGTAATGTATATAGACCTTTTAGACTATGTATATAACGTACGGCCACGTAGTTTAGGTAAGCTTAGTGCTGCCTTTTATTCTGTACTAGAATGTTATTGCTAATCATTTCTTATATGATCAGATCATAGGGGATAAATGATGTCTTCCCACTATTTTGTTTTTATTTATTTTTTCGTTTAGGTGTGCACTTGCACAAATCAATCTAGGTTTTATGTGTAAATATTTTGTTGGTATATAATAGTGTTATTAGTATGTTTTATGTGTTGATATAACTTGTAAGAGAAAGGGGGATAACTTTGATACAATATGATCTTCCGAGTTAGCTCCCTTCTCAATAAGTTTTAAATAATTAATATGTCTGTGATGTTAACTAGTCTCTTGTAACTCAAACTTGAGTAGCAGCAATGATTGTGTTTTATGTTTTAATGTAGTGTTCTATCTGTGACTGTATGCAATTATGCTGATGAGACTTTAATAAACTATTATTATTATATGTATTAGCTCTTAAGCATAGAATTGCTCTTTAGCCGAATGCACAATACAAAATTATTGCGACATGGATGACATGATAATTATGAAAAATAAGGTCATACTTATGAACATATTATAATGAAACCGCCGACCATATAGATAACGTTGGAAAATACAGACAATATGAACACAAAAGTAAAAGGAAGATAAAATCTGAAAAACGATGCATAAACAATTCTTGTTAGCTGAGTTACATATTAAAAATACATTTATTTCCGTGTACATATACTATATATAATGTAAAGTAGGGTCACCATACTCTTCCGTAAATTACAGCAAAAATATTAAAGGTCAATTTCAAAGAAAATCCAAAGTCAATATATTTAACGCTATTTACATTGAAATATGATTAAATTATCAGGTAAATAATTTTTAGTGTTGTGTTTAACATAAAAAAGATGACTTTTATGATCGTTACTCGCAAAGCGTTGAATCGCTTATCTCCCCTGTTCTCCCCTGTGACGTCACAGCTGAACAAGCATTTTCGCGTCCGCTTAGAAGATAAGCAATAGTTCAGAAGAAAGACATATCAATAACACTTCATACAATTACATCGGATATCATCTGTCAAAACAATTATAATCCCGTATATGACCGATTTCCATTTTTAACATCAAATTCTGCTAAATATTGACGAAAACAGTGCTCACATTCAAAAACACAGACTTTCTCCATTTCTTCTAAAGTAACAAACGAATTTCGGAATATGATTATATTTAAAGATTTGATAAAATTTCGATTTAAAGTTTCGTAGTGAATTTCAACTAAAGTACCGGGGTATTTTGCGAATTATTTACCATTGACAGTTTATTTGAATACAAAAAATCAAACGCGCCGTATCGATCGTTATCGTTACACTCTTTTAGTTCGTTCATTATTGAAAAAAATATTGTACTGAGTGCACAAAACATGCATCGTGTACAATTTATATTCTTTTGCAACGACCAATAAACAACTTAATTTATATTTAGATATCATAACATGTACAAGTAGTTTCTGTTTTTAAACATGTGTTTGTATTTAAATTGTCAAACTTTTTTATATTTTGTGTCGTCTGTGTATGGTGTATGTTGGATGGTTCTCATTTGTGTTTAGAAATTCTTTTGAAAATAAATATCGTTATTTTAAATGTTTTAAGAAAGTCTCGTTTCCGAGATCATATACGGGAATTTACGATGTGAGCTACTTCGATATGTTTACTGATCTATAAAATCATTTNGTCATGTATTCGACCGCTGTCCTGTACTCTTCCGCTATCATGTACTCTACCGCTGTCATGTACTCTACCGCTGGCATGTACTCTACCGCTCGCATGTACTCCACCGCTGTCGTGTATTCTAACGCTGTAATGTACTCTTCCGCTGTCATGTACTCTACCGCTGTCATTCACTCTACCGCTGTCATGTACTCTACCACTGTCAGGTACTCTAAAGCTGTCATGTACTCTACTGCTGTCATTTACTCTACCGCTGGCATGTATTCTACCGCTGTCATGTACTCTACCGCTGTCATGTACTCTACCGCTGTCTTGTACTATACCGCTGTCATGCATTCTACCGCTGTCATGTACTCTACCGCTGTCATGTACTCTACTGCTGTAATGTACTCTACCGCTGTTATGTACTCTATCGCTGTCATATATTCTACCGCTGTCTTTTTTTCTACCACTGTCATGTATTACACCGCTGTCATGTACTCTTCCGCTGTCATGTACTCTACCGCTGCCATGTACTCACCGCTGTCATGTACTTAACCGCTGTCATGTACTCTACCGCTCTCATGTACTCCACCGCTGTCATGTACTCTACCGCTGTCATGCACTCTACCGCTGTTATGTACTTTACCGCTGTCAAGTACTCTACCGCTGTTATGTACTCTACCGCTGGCATGTACTCTACCGCTCGTATGTACTCTACCGCTGTCATTTATTCTAACGCTGTAATGTACACTTCCGCTGTCATGTACTCTACCGCTGTCATGTACTCTACCGCTGTCATGTACTCTGCCGCTCTCATATACTCTACCACTGTCAGGTACTCTACCGCTGTCATGTACTCTACCGCTGTCATTTACTCTACCGCTGGCATGTATTATACCGCTGTCTTATACTGTACCGCTGTCATGCACTCTACCGCTGTCATGTACTCTACCGCTGTCATATACTCTACCGCTGTAATGTACTCTACCGCTGTTATGTACTCTACCGCTGTCATGTATTCTACCGCTGTCATGTTTTCTACCGGTGTCATGTATTATACCGCTCTCATGTACTCTTCCGATGTCATGTACTCTACCGCTGTCATGTACACACCGCTGTCATGTACTTAACCGCTGTCATGTACTCTACCGCTGTCATGTACTCTACCGCTGTCGTGTACTCTACCGCTGTCAAGCACTCTACCGCTGTCATGTTCTCTACCGCTGTCATGTACTCTACCGCTGTTATGTACTCTTCCGCTGTCATGTACTCTACCGCTGTCATGTTTTCTACCGCTGTCATGTATTCTACCGCTGTCATGTACATTTCCGCTTTCATGCACTCTCCCGCTGCCATGTACTCTACCGCTGTCATGTACTTTACCGGTGTCATGTACTCTACCGCTGTCATGTACTCTACCGCTGTCATGTTCTCTACCGCTGTCATGTACTCTAACGCTGTGATGTATTCCAACGCTGTCATGTACTCTACCGCTGTTTTGTTCTCTACCGCTGTCATGTTCTCTACCGCTGTTATGTTTTTTACCGCTGTCATGTATTCTACCGCTGTCATATACTCTTCCGCTTTCATGTACACTACTGCTGTCATGTACTCTACCGATGTCATGTACTCTACCGCTGGCATGTACTCTACCGCTGGCATGTCTCTACCGCTTCCATGTACTCTACTACTGTCATGTACTCTACCGCTGTCTTGTACACTACTGCTGTCATGTACTCTACCGCTGTCATGTACTCTACTGATGTCATTCACTCTACCGCTGTCAAGTACTCTACAGCTCGCATGTACTCTACCGCTGTCATGTATTCTAACGCTCTCATGTACTCTACCGCTGGCATGTACTCTACCGCGGTCATGTACTCTTCCGCTGTCATGCACTCTACCGCAGTCATGTACTCTACCACTGTCATGTACTCTACTACTGTCATGTATTCTACCGCTGTCATGTACTCTACCGATGTCATGTATTCTTCCGCTGTCATGTATTCTACCGCTTTCATGTACTCTTCCGCTGAAATGTACTCTATCGTTGTCATGTACACTACCGCTGTCATATACTCTACCGCTGTGATGTACTTTACCGCTGGCATGTACTCTACCGCTGTCATATACTCAACTGCTGTCATGCACTGATGTTTTCAACCGCTGTCATGTACTCTACCGCTGGCATGTCTCTACCGCTTCCATGTACTCTACTGCTGCCATATACTCTACCGCGGTCATGTACTCTACCGTTGTCATGTATTCTGCCGCTGTCATATACTCCACCGCTGTCATGTTCTCTACCGCTGTCATGTACTCTAACGATGTGATGTATTCTACCGCTGTCATGTACTCTACCGCTGTTTTGTACTCTACCGCTGTCATGCACTCTTCCACTGTCATGTACTCTACCGCTGTCATGTCCTCTACCGCTGTCATGTACTCTACCGCTGTCATGTACTCTACCGCTGTCATGTACTCTACCTCTGTCATGTACTCTACTGCTGTCATGTACTCTACCGCTGTCATGTACTCTACCGCTGTCATTTACACTACCACTCGCATGTGCTCTACCGCTCGCATGTACTCTACCGCTGTAATGTACTTTGCCGCTGTCATGTACTCTACCGCTCTCATGTAATCTACCACTGCCATGTACTCAACCGCTCTCAAGTTCTCTTCCGCTGCCATGTTCTCTACCGCTCGCATGTACTCTACCGCTGTCATCAACTCTACCGCTGTCATGTACTTTATTGCTGTCATGTACTCTACCACTGCCATGTACTCTACCGCTCTTATGTACTCTACCGATCTCATGTACTCTACCGCTGTCATGTACTCTACCGCTCTCATGTACTCTACTGCTGTTATGTACTCTAACGCTGTCATGTACTCTACCGATGTCATGTACTCTTCCGCTCTCATGTACTCTACCGCTCTCATGTACTCTACCGCTGTCATGTCTTTTCCGTTGACATGTTTTCTACCGCGGCCATGTACTCTCCCGCTGTCATTTACTCTACCGCTCTCATATACTCTACCGCTGCCATGTACTCTACCGCTCTTATGCACTCTACCTCTGTCATGCACTCTACAGCGGTCATGTACTCTATCGCGGTCATGTACTCTACCGCTCTCATGTACTCTACCGCTGTCATGTAATCTACCGACGGAGTGTCAATAAGTGCCGGCTTGGTTTTATAGGGCATGATAAGCCTAGATTTGTATCTGTGCTGAAGAGGGCTACCACAAGAGGTCTAAAAACAAAGAATTATGCCCGCAAAGTGTTTTCATTATACATTTTAGTGATTGAAAGTTCATTTATTTCCATTTTCTCCAATGAGTCAAGGTCCTTCGCAGTTAACATGTTGTCTTCGATTGCCCGAATATAAATAATATCGTGTGTCGGATGATATACTTTCTTATATGTCCTTAGGCTTAAGTGTCAGTAGTCTGAGCACTGAACACCGAGGGACGCTATATAGTTCATAATCGTGTGAAGACATAAACACTTTTATCAATTTGGGATGGTTGCTAAAAAATATTGAGCAATGTGAAAATCAGTTTCAGTTCGAAACGCTTAGCAGAAATTTCTATGTATAGTGCTTGGCAGTAAACGTTTACGCAATTTCACTCATGTGCAAACTTTAAGTTTTTTTCAACCGAAGTGCTTTGAAAATGCTAATGCACAACTGTGTTTACGATTAAATTATATATTTCTTTTATCGAATTACACGTATTTATTGTGTAATGATTCCGGATGATTTTCGGTTGGGTTGACGGTAAATTATTTGTTCCGATTGTAAATGATAGGAAAAATATACACGTTATTATGTTTTATGACATGCTCAACCGCTAGACACAAATTTCTGTATTAATGTTGTAGAAGTTTAAAGGTTATGTTAGTAAAAAACATATAATCCAAATTATCATTATTCTATTTATTTGGACTTAAAATCGCTATATCAACCGATACTTTAAATAGTTTTCTTGGACAATTCCCTTGTTTCAAAAACATAGTTACTTCTGTTTTAAATGCTTGACTAAAAGTGTGATTTTGCCAACGGCCAACGGAAAAAAATTGCGAAACCGAAATTTCGCAAACTTCAGTACCTTTTTTCTTGAAGATTTGCTTATTTGAGATAAAGGATGCGATAAAAGATTTATTTGTGATTGATAATTGGTTATTTTTGCATAAAAAATGCGTTTTTTTCACTATTAAATGTATGAGCAAGTTGCTCCTCCTATGGGTTTTTCGAAAATAACAAATTGGATTTTTCGAAAAACACATTGGATTTTTCTCCCACTTTTTTATGGGGAAAAAATCCCATGGGATTTTCGAAAAGAAAATACGTTTATGTATGCATAGTTTTCGTTTTCAAACATTGTACAAGTGTTTGTGCTGATTTTCGTTCAATTTTCTTTGATAGAAAAAAAATCCCATTTTTTATGGGAGAAAAAATCCCATTGGATTTTTTTCAGATTTTGAGATACTAATTTATGTAACTTCCAGAATCACTATATTTTATCAAAAGATGAATAATATATGCTATGNGCATTATATTCGTATATCCTTTTAAAGCAAATGAGTAATGATTTCCTACCCGGACAGAGGTCAACCGATCCGGTAGACACTTATTTAGTTGGCTGGTTGTTTGTTATCGTTTTATCAAACAACTGCGTCAAAACGGCATGTTCTTGCAAAACAAATACGCTGGTTTATTTGAAGTATATATTCCATAAGGCGTAAAAACAGTTATTTGCTTCCCCTAACCCGAAAGAATCAATTTTTTTTGCGCAGACCCTTAACTTTTTGGGTATCTCAGGTTAAGTTCTCGATTATGTTTGCTAAATTTAATCATATTCACCAAATCAACTATAAACTGTACGTTTATTATAGGTTTATTCGATTATATTCACTTAATCAACTTTAAATTAACAACAAATTACTAATAAAGACTGTTAAATGAAAATTGGGGATATTTCTGCATGTTTTACATATTCGTTTTTAAGTGGGAAATCATAAAAATAAAAGTTCAAGAAAAAAGTTAAAAGCCGACCTAATCGCAAATCGCATTTTTATTTTGGCCTAAGGCTGACACTTTAAACTTGTTATTTGTATGATATACAGGATATCACGTTTTAGATTCAGGATATAAAACTGAAGCCGATTTGCAGACATGCTAACTGATGTTTTGCAAAAGCAAACAGATCAGCAGATGCGAATCACTGACACTTAAAAATGTCCGGTTTTTGCAGCGGTAAATCTTTGCAGTAAGGGAGACAAGCTTATTTTGTCGTGTTTAAGAAAATAAAGGTGTTAAAGGGCATAACATAGAGTAAGATAATAACAAAATATTAAGCCATGAACAAACACTCTGTAACTTTTAACATATAAGTAATGGTTATAGTACTCTGTGTTATCAACATTCTATGTAATATACATAATGTACTTAATATGTGCATACGCGTTTAAATTACTTATACAGCAATATATTCATATTTGTAAACCAAATGTTTGATGTTATTATCGATATAATTGTGTGGAATTGTGTGGAATTTTAAATTGTTTTAATCAATGTGGTCAAAAACATATCAAATCTACCGAATGTCCAATTTGCGGTTGCATTTGGAAGACTTCCTTTTAATGCGCCACCTTGATACTCGTTTATCACAGCATCTCCAACCAGAGGTGGCACCAATTTTTACAGACCGTGTTATAGGTTAGAATATTGTTTATCTAAAAAGTCATCGGTTGACGAGGATGGGTCCAGAAATGAAGTGTTTTGTTTTCCTTTCAATAGGCGTCATCCTACTCACGCTATATTTCATGGCCACATGAGGCATGAGGTTAATTGAAGATCATAAGATACAATATCTGCGTAGTTTTATTTATTTTTAAAACACTTTCGCTGTGAATAAGGATGTGTCTTTAAACGCGGTGGGTCAATTTTCTTTTCAAGATGTTCAATCCGTCATCAAAACTTATGTTATCTTTCATCGCAATATGGTTGATGGTATCAATACAGGACCCTCATGCGCAGTATACATTAAATATGCATTTTTTTCCCTGTGGACAAGGATGCATTGAGAGTCGAAGTGGTTTGTTTTCCTTTTAAAGATGTTCAGCCCACCATCAACACTTATGTTATCTTTCATCGCGACATGGAGATTGATATTAATACATGATATTTAATGATTAGTAAAATATTGTTTAAAAAATATGTACTTTTTATTAAAGATAAGGTTTTGTCATAAACCTCCATAAAATATATATACATTGTTTTACTTTATGCTCTATACAAAAAAAGCCAAATATTTCGAGTCATAATACCGTTATGTTAGTGCAATCGTTTCTATATATATAATAAAAAAGTGGTGCATGGAATGGTGGTTTTTAATTGAAATGCAGTTCATTGATAGCCGAATATTAAAGTCAAGACACATCACAAGGGGAGCATTTCTTGCCACCATCCGATTGTTGCAATGAACCCGTTTCTTATACAATACATATGTCAAAACAACAACGATGATTTTAACTGTGGCGTTTGAATCCGTTTCAAGGCACCGACTTTTTATTAACAGAACAATGAATAATTCTGGCGTAAAATTACGGTTAAATACAAAATTATTTGAACATTTTCTCATGATAATGTTTCTGGAGATGCAGTATCCCGATTTTTGACGATGCTGCTTCAGCAGATCGTCTAAGTTATCATACCATGAAACAATTCCGAGAGATTGAGCTGGCTCAATTTTCTCAATCGGCTGATTGACTGATTATCATTGATAGGCGGCTTGCTTCCCGTTCTCTTTCAAATTTATCGAGAGGTTCGGGACAGGAACCAGATACGAAACTTCCAGGTGGCACTTCAAACGCTGTGACGCTGGGAAAACCCCTAATGTAGTAATCATCACGCTGACACGTTGGACTAGCCTGTGGAACACAAGTTAGACAAGCCTGTGTCAGACAAGTTGGACTAGTATGTCAGACAAGTTGGACTAGCCTGTGTCAGACAAGTTGGACTAACTTGGGTCAGACAAGTTGGACTAGCCTGTGTCAGAGGAGTTGGACTAGCTTGTGTCAGACAAGTAAGACTAGCCTGTGTCAGACAAGTTAGACTAGCCTGTGTCAGACAAGTTAGACAAGCCTATGTCAGACAAGTTAGACTAAAATGTGTGAGACAAGTTGGACTAGCCTGTGTCAGACAAGTTGAACAAGCCTGTGTCAGACATGTTGGACAAGCCTGTGTCAGACAAGTTGGACTAGCCTTTGTCAAACAAGTTGGACTAGCCTGTGTCAGACAAGTTAGACTAGCCTTCGTCAGAAAAGTAAGACAAGCCTGTTTCAGACAAGTTAGACTAGCATGTGTCACACAAGCCAGTGTAAGACAAGTTAAACTAGCCTGTGTCACACAAGTACGACTAGCATGTGTCAGACAAGTTTGACTAGCCTGCGTCAGACAAGGTGGACTAGCCTGTGCCAGACAAGTTTGACTAGCCTGTGTCAGCCTTTGTCAGAAAAGTAAGACTAGCCTGTGTCAGACAAGTAGACTTGCTTGTGTCAGACTGGTTACACTAGCTGTGTCAGACAAGTTCGACTAGCCTGTGTCAGACAAGTTGGACTAACCTGTGCCAGACAAGTAAAACTAGCCTGTATCAGACAAGTTGGACTAGCCTGTGTAGGCCTGTGTCAGACAAGTTAGATAAGCCCGTATCAGACAAGTTAGACTAGCTCTGTCAGACAAGTTAAACTAGCCTGTGTCAGAAAAGTTGGACTAGCCTGTATCAGCCAGTGTCAGGCAAGTTCGACTGGCCTGTGTCAGACAAGTTAGACTAGACTGTTTCAGACAAGTTACACTAGCCTGTGTTAGACAAGTTGGACTAGCCTGTGTCAGACAAGTTTGACTAGCCTGTGTTAGACAAGTTGGACTAGCCTGTGTCAGACAAGTTTGACTAGCCTGTGTCAGACAAGTTGGACTAGCTTGTGTCAGACAAGTTAGAATAGCCTCTAACAGAAAAGTTGGACTAGCTGTGTCAGACAAGTTAGAGTTAGACTAGCCTGTGTCACTCAAGCCTGTGTCAGACAAGTTTGACTTGCCTGTGTCAGACAAGTAAGACATGCCTGTGTCAGACAAGTTAGATTAGCCTGTGTCAGACAAGTTAGACTAGCCTGTGTCAGACAAATTGGACTAGCCTGTATCAGCCTGTCAGACAAGTAAGACTAGCCTGTGTCAGACAAGTTAGACTAGCCTGTGTCAGACAGGTTACACTAGCCAGTGTCAGAAAATTTGGACTAGCCTGCGTTAGACAAGTTGGACTAGCCTGTGTCAGACAAGTTAAACTAGTCTGTGTCAGACAAGTTCGACTAGCCTGTGTCACACAAGTTGGACTAGCCTGTGCCAGACAAGTAAAACTAGCCTGTGTCAGACAAGTTGGACTAGCCTGTGTCAGCGTGTGTCAGGCAAGTTAGACTAGCCTGTGTCAGACAAGTTAGAATAGACTGTTTCAGACAAGTTACACTAGCCTGTGTCAGACCAGTTGGACTAGCCTGTGTCAGACAAGTTGGACTAGCATGTGTCAAACAAGTTGGACTAGCCTGTGTCAGACAAGTTGGACTAGCCTGTGTCAGACAAGTTGGACTAGCCAGTGGCAGACAAGTTAGACTAGCTTGTGTCAGACAAGTTTGACTAGCCTGTGTCAGACTAGTTGGACAAGCCTGTGTCAGACAAGTTGGACTTGCCTTTGTCAGACAAGTTGTACTAGCCTGTTTCAGACAAGTAAGACTAGAATTGGTCAGACAAGTTAGACTAGCCTGTGTCAGACAAGTTAGACTAGCCTGTATCACACAAGCCTGTGTCAGACAAAATAGACTAGGCTGTGTCAGACAAGTAAGACTAGCCTGTGTCAGACAAGTTCGCTTAGCCTGTGTCAGACAAGTTAGACTAGCCTGTGTCAGACAAGTTTGACTAGCCTGTGGCAGACAAGTTAGACTAGCCTGTGTCAGACAAGTTAGACTAGCCTGGGTCAGACAGGTTACACTAGCCAGTTTCAGACAATTTGGACAAGCCTGTGTTAGACAAGTTGGACTAGCCTTTGTCAGCCTGTGTCTGACAAGTTAGAATAGCCTGTGTCAGACAAGTTACACTATCCTGTGTCAGACAAGTTAGACTAGCCTATGTCAGACAAGTTGGACTAGCCTGTGTCAGCCTGTGTCAGGCAAGTTACACTAGCCGGTGTCAGACAAGTTAGACTATCCTGTGTCAGGCAAGTTACACTAACCTGTGTCAGACAAGTTGGACTAGCCTGTGTCAGACAAGTTGGACTAGCCTTGTCAGACAAGTCGGACTAGCCTGCGTCAGACAAGTTGAAGGTGCCTGTGTCAGACAATTTGGACTAACCTGTGTCAGACAATTGGGCTAGCCTGTGTCAGACAATTGGACTAGCCTGTGTTATACAAGTTGGAATAGCATGTGACAGACAATTAAGACTGGCCTGTGTCAGACAAGTATGACTAGCCTGTGTCAGACAAGTTCGACTAGCCTGTGTCATACAAGTTGGATTAGCCTGGGTAAGACAAGTTGGACTAGCTTGTGTCAGACAATTGGACTAGCCTGTGTCAGACAAGTTGGACTAGCTTGTGGCAGACAATTAAGACTAGCCTGTGTCAGACAAGTATGACTAGCCTGTGGCAGACAAGTTCGACTAGCCTGTGTCAGACAAGTTGGATTAGCCTGGGTAAGACAAGTTGGACTAGCTGTGTCAGACAAGTATGACTAGCCTGTGTCAGACAAGTTCGACTAGCCTGTGTCAGACAAGTTGGATTAGCCTGGGTAAAACAAGTTGGACTAGCTTGTGTCAGACAATTGGACTAGCCTGTGTCAGACAAGTTGGACTAGCTTGTGTCAGACAAGTGAGACTAGCATGTGTCAGACAAGTTGGACAAGCCTGTGTCAAAAAAGTTTGACTAGCCTTTGTCAGACAGTTTGACTAGCCTGTGTCAGACAAGTTAGACAAACCTTCGTCAAACAAGCTAGACTAGCCTATGTCAGACAAGCCTGTGTCAGACAAGCCTATGTCATACAAGTTAGACTAGCCTGTGTCAGACAAATTAGACATACCTTCGTCAGACAAGTTAGACTAGCCTGTGTCAGACAAGCCTGTGTCAGACAAGTCAGACTAGCCTGTGTCAGTATGTCAGACAATTTAGACTAGCCTGTGTCAGATAAGTTTGACTAGCCTGTGTCAGGCAAGTTGGACTAGTTTGAGTCAGACAGGTTGGACTAGCCTGTGTTTGACAAAATGGACTAGTCTGTGTCAGACAAGTTAAACTAGCCTGTGTCAGACAAGTTAAACTAGCCTGTGTCAGACAAGTTAAACTAGCCTGTGTCAGACAAGTTAAACAAGCCTGTGTCAGACAAGTTGGACTAGCCTGTACCAGCCTGTGTCAGACAAGTTAGACTAGCCTTTGTCAGACAAGCCTGTGTCAGACAAGTTAGACTAGCCTGTTTCAGACAAGTTTGATAAGCCTGTTTCAGACAAGTCAGCCTAGCCTGTGTCAGTCTGTGTCAGACAATTTAGACTAGCCTGTGTCAGATAAGGTTGACTAGCCTGTGTCAGCCAAGTTGGACTAGTCTTTGTCAGACAAGTTGGACTAGCCTGTGTCAGACAAGTTAGACTAACTTTCGTAAGACATGTAATACTAGTCTGTGTCAGAGAAGTAAGATTTGCCTGTGTCAGACAAGTTAAACTATCCTGTGTCAGACAAATTGGACTAGCCAACGTAGGCCTGTGTCAGACAAGTTACATTAGCTTGTGTCAGATAAGTTAGACTAGCCTGTGTCAGACAAGTTAGACTATCCTGTGTCAGACAAGTAAGACTAGCCTGTGACAGTCAGGTTGGACTAGCCTGTGTCAGACAGTTTGGACTAGCCTTTGTCAGACATGTTGGACTAGCCTGTGTCATACAAGTTGGACTAACCTGTGTCAGACAACTTAGACTAGCCAATGTCAGGCAAGTAAGACTAGCCTGTGTCAGACAAATTGGACTATCCTAAATCGCCACCAGAGCAAACAAACCCGTGCCGTCCAAGGGCGTTTGTGCGCGGCTTGGAACCGCTACGGAAAAAGAGAAATATGTACAGAATAGTTTATTTAGACTATATATAAAGCTCATCGTCATAAACATACATATGCAATAACAGCATGCGTTTCAATTAAATACAAAAGATAACATCATTTCGAAGATAAAAAATATAACATCATTTCGAAGAAAGATCATCTTTAAAAAATAAAATAAAATATGTTTGAGAATTTCACATGGATGAGGTTAATACATAGTGACCACATAATGTCAAAAAGTAGTGCTTATTTTCTTTGTTATAAATATCACGGACTCTAGATTAGACGAATAAGAAACGGGCCGTATCGGCAAATATCTAGTCGAAACTAAGTCACGTGACCGTAAATATCGATCTTTAATAATTAGCGTACATCGAAGCGCCGAAGTTTTACATTTTGATGTACCCACTCACGTCTTTTTTTTTAAATTATACTATCATTTCTCGGCCGATTTTTACAAATTATATATCATTAGAAAGCCTACGTTACGTTGTTTTAAGATATATAAATATATATTATGTTTTTCTTCTGATTTGGGCAGCCCGGCGAGTTTTAACTTTAACTTTTGCAAATATCATACCGTTTTGGAGTTTAAGAATCTAGATTTACGGTTGACATGTTCGTACTTTATACCGATTTGTAGCCTTTTTCAGGGCCATTTTTTACCTTAATCTCTAACTTTATCATATTTTAGGGATTAAGTAGTGAACACCTGTGCTTGCCCTATCAATATCACAAAACGATTAAACCAGAACAACAGTCTAAAGAGTAAAGCATGCTTTCGAGTGAAATATGATTTTTTTTAGAGAGTATTACAGAATTCCGCCAAAAAACATGTATAATTGTATGTTAACCTCAAACATTTTATCCGGGATTAAAATTTCGTGTCACAATGGTTCCCGGCATGTGAGAGTAGCATTGGTTCCTGGCTATGACGAAAACTAATTTTGACGCGTCAACTGCGGTAAAACCGCCAATATTATTCACCGCGTAGAAATTGTTGTTCAACCAACTTTACAACTGTCAACTGTTAAGATGTAAACTTGTAACATCGCAATGTGTAAAGATACGCGTTGACATGTTTACATGCTAACAGTGGAAATTTGCAGTTCGTTAAAGTTACTGTTACACATTTGTAAGTTATGCGTTGTGTATGCGATTTAAAAATACAAGTTAATGTATATTTTACATTTTGAACATTTAAGTTTATATTCATTGATCAGTTTTAATTGGACATTGAACAAGATGAACATTTGAGATGTCTCCACCTTAAAAATTCACATTGTTGAAAATTGAAACATAACATATCGAAAATTGCTTATTTGAACGGATATTATTTGACATGTATGTAATAATCTGTTATTGCAAGATTTAACATATCAGCTGAATATTCAACATATCAGCTGATTATTCAACACGTTTAATAATTCTTAGGTATCTACCAATGTATAAAGGGAATCGGCCAACTTCAGCATAAAGTGACATCGAATTTGTTGACAGTTTTACATTTAACAGTCTTTTACAGATCTTTCTGTGAATACGTTCAATATTAGTTGCCGCAATAAATCCCCATACTTCGCAATTATAATTAAGGATTGACAAGACATATGCATCAAACAACTTGAACATAACATTAATTGGCACGTCCGTATCTTTCGTAATGCAAAACAGGGAATTCATCGCCCTTGTAGCTTTGCCATGTAGTGTATTCGTGGCAGGTATAAATGAGCCCCCACTTGACATAACAATACCAAGGTAGTTAAAATTGCTAACTTTTTCAATTTCATTTTCTTTGTAGGTCCATTTGCATTTTTTGCTAAGCGCGCCCCCTTTTCGGAAAACCATTATTTTTGTTTTGTCAATATTAACAGTTAGATTCCATTTATCGCAATATGATTCTAAATTATTCAATGATTCTTGGCGTCCTTCTATAGTTTCTGAAAAAAATTACAGCATCAACCGCAAATAGAAGGAGATAAATAGACAATTGATCTAATGTTATGCCGGCGTTTATTCCGTTTTGTAAATTAAATTCTATATCATTAATAAATAATGAAAACATGATCGGCGATGTTATTTCTCCTTGTAATAAGCCGACTTTGCTACTGAAAAGGTCCGAAAGTGAGCCCATATGTTTTACTTGAAGTTTGACCTCGCTATACATAGAGCGGATTAGTGATATAAGCTTGCCGTCGATTCCCGATAAAATCATTTTATTAACAACATAATTGAAACGTACATAACCGCGGGCGGGTGATGACAATCAACAATACACGAAAGCGTGATTACCTTGCTTCGTGGTAAAGATATTTTCAAATAAACGTGTATTGAAATGAAAAAAAAAATGAAAAAAGGTCTTTGCCGAAATGTTATTTTTTTGCCAAAAATATACGGGCGGCGGCCGCCGCGCCTGTCGTCCCATCACCGTCCATCATTTTAACGTATTAAACTCGCGTGCGTACAATTTAGTTCCATATTTCGTACATAACTTTCCGTAAGCATTCTTCACAGAAAAAAAGATACAATCAATTGGCAATTGATTAACCAACACGTTACACAAGTAATATACGATAAACAAACAAACATTGTTTGCTAAAAATATTGTGAGTTATTATTTCCTTGCTAATTTCACAGCGCGGTGTGATTTCTGTGCGTTTCATTAGATGCATTTATATCATTACTTAAACATTGATCAATTGCCATACATTTGTATATTTTATTAACAATATTAGCATATATTATCGATCTAACCCATAGTTTTAAATTTTAATATTAAAAAAGAGTTAATGTTTACAAGTCCGTTTGTAATATTATACGGGTGTAATGATTTGTTTTTGTGTGTAAATTACATGTATTTCCTAGTGTTTATATACAATGGCACGTTTGTCAAACTTAAATATGTCAACTAAAAATTTATGTTTGTTGTTAAACAAATAATACATTTTAAACAAACGCAAACTATTTGCTTTAGTTAATATGGGTTATATTTCCGTGTTTATTTCACGCTGTGTGACTTCTTTGCGCCTGAGTTTTCTTGTATTTGCATATCGTATGCGAGAAACCAGCAACAACATGTATTAGCTCTTAAGCATAGAATTGCTCTTTAGCCAAATGCACAATACAAAATTATAACGACATGGATGACATGATAATTATGACAAATAAGGTAATACTTATGAACATATTATAATGAAAACGCAGACCATATAGATAACGTTGGAAAATACAGACAATATGAACACAAAAGGAAAAGGAAGATTAAATCTGAATAACGATGCATAAACAATTCTTGATCGCTGAGTTACATATTAAAAATACTTTTATTTCCGTGTACATATAATATATATTATGTAAAGTAGGGTCACCATACTCTTCCGTAAATTACAGCAAAAATAGTAAAGGTCAATTTCAAAGAAAACCCAAAGTCAATATATTTAACGCTATTTACATTGAAATATGATTAAATTATCGGGTAAATAATGTTTTAGTGTTGTGTTTAACATAAAAAAGATGATGTTGTTGACTTTTATGATCGTTACTCGCAAAGCGTTGATTCGCTTATCTCCCCTGTTCTCCCCTGTTTTGTGACGTCACAGCTGAACAAGCATTTTCGCGTCCGCTTAGAAGATAAGCGATAGTTCAGAGCAAAGACCTATCAATATACACTTCATACAATAACATCGGATGTCATCTGTCAAAACAATTATAATCCTGTATATGACCGATTTCCATTTTTAACATCAAATTCTGGTAAATATTGACGAAAACAGTGCTCACATTCAACAACACAAACTTTCTCCATTTCTTCTAAAGTAACAAACGAAATTCGGAATATGATTCTTTTTAAAGATTTGATGAAATTTCGATTTAAAGTATCGTAGTGAATTTCAACTAAAGTACCGGGGTATTTTGCGAATTATTTAACATTGACAATTCCTTTGAATAAAAAAAACAATCAAACACGCTGTATCGATCGTTATCGTTACACTCTTTTAGTTCGTTCATTATTGAAACAATTATTGTACTGATTGCACAAAAAATNACGAAAATAATAATAATAATAATAATAATAATAATAATAATAATAATAATAATAATAATAATAATAATAATAATAATAATAATAATAATAATAATGGATGTAATTATATTGTATATTATAGTATTGTGTATTCTTTTCAGGTTTCTCATATATCGGCTGTTACAAGAGTGAAGGTATTTTAGACGTCAATATTGTCGCAGCTTCATTCGACGAGTGTGCAAAGTTCTGCGGAAACTACAGCTATGCAGCCCTTAGGGTAATTTATATCTTTAACTTTGTTTGTCATGGTTCTTCCTTTTTTCTATCGTTAACTATTTAATGGAGTTTGATTAACCATTGGATTCATGTAAATTACTAACTCCTGCTTATTGATTACAATTTCATTTGAAGATACAAACTCATTTCATGTAATTATCTTATTTTTGAGTATACAGTTATAAAACCAGCTTACTTGTATTAATGCATTTTTTTAACGTCTATTTTTGTAATTTAAGGAATAAATTCAAGCGTGTTCGATCAGGTAAATAACGACAGCAACTTAGAGACTTTGATCAATAAAATGCTTTGACAACGTCAGGTGTTTACATGCAAATGCTTCATGTAAAAGTTAATTCTCGAAATTCTTACTTCATATGAAGGCGGAAGCTGCATTATTCGGTATTTTAACCGCCGATCTTAGACGATATTTCCCCAGATTCTAGAAAATTCACGTCCAATAATCCATGGACAGACAAATAAATCAAGTATTGGTTATTCTGCGAAGCCTTATGTTTTGAAAAAGTTCGAAATCATTCAAGGAACATTTACAGTAAAATGCACATGTTTAAACGCTCTTTATCAAATTCGTTGCAAACTTTCCCACCATATTGACACACTTTATTAGGGAAATCGGCATAATATTGACAGTGTCAAAACAAAAGCACGTATGTTATGACATAATGTTAAATAATTTTTGCTCAAAACGCAGACGTTATTGAACCTAAAATTCTTATTTACATGTGTATTAAACGAGGATATCTTTCATAACAACTTTTATAATTTATGTGTCTTCACACGCAGAAATGGACAATTATTTCTGTTATAAATAAAATTCATTACTAAGTTTTTATTAAAATGTCATAACAGAACATACATGTTTATCAACCATTAAATGATTTCTTAGTGCAATATGATATTATTTGTTATATAATACAATATAATATAATAAATATAATACCGTATAATCGTTATTATGACCCTTAAAACGGACATATCGACGGTAGTTACTCCTGAAACAGTTGTCATAAAATAATGCTGGTGTATAACCTTAACAAAGGCTGGGACAAGATTTTTGTTGTGGGTCAAAATACATTAATAAATCATAGTTACTGTTAAAAAATATACGATCTGTGTATCGTTCAATACACTATTATAGAAACATATGTTTAAATAATTCACTTTATGGACCGCTGAAAATAAAAGCCAAACAGAAGCAACATGTGAAGGGAACTGAACACTATGACTTTTCGTATAAACCGTGTTTACCTTATGTGAGCGAACGGCATATTATAGTTTTTAATTCTGTACAATACAATACTGAAGGATTTCAGAAACATTCAACAAAATGGCAAACACAATCGTGCTTTGGGTCGCCAGAGTAGATAAAAAGGATTGAAATACTACTTACAGCGGTATCACTTATACTTCGTTCTCTCGGACCCTACACCCCGAACTCACTCCATGACCCGCTGATATAAATTATTGGATTGTGTTGAATTATGTTCGGTCTAATTTTCTTTGATGAAATAAGAAGAGAAAACAATCCACGTGCATATATGCAGACGATGTATTTACCATTGGACATAAAACATATATCATGTGATGGGGTTGGCGGGTTATGGGGGTAGTTTTCATATTATAGTTTTTAATCATGTACAATACAATTATAATTACGTCTTCTTTCTTAATGAAATCGATAAAGCTCTTTCAAAATGGTTTTTATATCACTTAAGCGCGAGTTCTAGTCATGATTCGAGCCGCTGTGTTTTGATAATCCGCAGCTTGTTGTGAGTTTTTGGTTGATTATATTGACATCACAACAGTCTCAAACACATTCGTTTTTATTAAAATATAAATATAAATATGCATTGCATCTGATAGCCGCGTCTCAGATGTTTATTAGAAGTTCAATTTTATTGCTGCAGTTTTGCTGATTTTTTTCCATCCAATAGATTTTGTTCAAAATTTATATGTAAGTAAAACATCAAATTCTAAATGAAAATTGAAATACAAACATAGGGTCAACGGCCTTGTTTTGATTGTATTCACCTTCATGTAACATGAACTGTTTTATTAAAACAAACAAAAATCTTTAATTGCGTAAACAAACCCTATGAAATTGGCAGAATGTAGATACTCTATAATTTAAGATACATCATATATCATTTATTTACTGCACACACTACCAATACAATGGAGTACACAAGTTCAATTTGAAGAAATTTAATTTTTAAATGTTTATGTCACCCCAAATCTTTACTATTCTAACCACAAAAATGGAATTTAAAAAAGTTCTGTCTACTGGAATTCTGCGAAACTGCTCAAATATGTTTATCTATGTGTTGTCATCATAAAACAAACATTAAAAAATTGGGTCACAGCACTTTTACCTAACGTATATGTCAAATTTCATAAAAATACATCAATTAGGCAAAATCCAAGTACCGGTATAAAGATTGCTAGAAATATGCATAAACATAAGAAATGCCTACGATCTTTAATGGGATCATAACAGCTTACCAAAACAAAAACACAAATAATAATATAATATGTAATCACAAACATAAAACCATACAGTATCAAACTCGACCTTAATCATCAATTACTTACAGGGACTTGTTCACATATTTCGGCATGTTTTTATGTTTGTGATTAAAAGCTTTAAATTGATAAATGTAAGCAACAGGACTAAAAAGCTCCAGTATAAAACAATAATGAACGTTAAGAAAGAAAAAGATAGTTAAAAAAAGTTAACCGCACCTGGGATCGAACGACTGACCTTTGTATTATGAACCAACTCGTTCATTTCTGATGATACTGATAACAAATATATTGATTTGTGATAATAGCATCATCGGTGTTGCTATACATATATCTTCAGTGAAATAAATTGCCGCAACACCCCTTAACTGATGTTTCGCAGATTTTCAAATAAGGTCAACCTTAATTAATGAATCCATCCACAGCCGTGCCGAAATTGTTTCTCTTATTTACATCAATCGTCTTTATTTTTACCTCCCAGCCGTCCTACAGGCGTTCCAGCAATGTTCGATCTTTATTACAATTATAATACACATTTGTTTGTTTTACCGTTTGAAGAAGTTTACGTCTAAATACTTTTTTTCAACTCATGCCCGTGTCGCTGAAGTTGTGTACGTCCAAATACTTTGTTCAACTCATGCCCGTGTCGCTGAAGTTGTGTATGTCTAAATACTTTTTTCAACTCATGAAGTTTACGTCTAAATACTTTGTTGAACTCATGCCCGTGTCGCTGAAATTCATTAGATATTCAAACGTTGACATGAATTTTATCAAACAGATGTGACCAAGATGCTCAATCCTTAATAATGACTTCATCTGACAGCCTTGCTGAAGACATTGCATAAGCTTATATTATGTTTACTTTACAGCATTCTTTAAGTATACATACCCTATCCATCTCAAACGTTTTAGATAAAATGTGAAAAGGCATATTTTGCAGACGTTCAAAATATACTCAGTCAAAAATAGCCTCAACATATCAATGAAGGAACTCAGATTATTTACAGATGTTGGTAACTATATATATTCACTCATGTAATGTTGAACTCACATCCGTTTAACAAACATTACATATACTTTTAATCTTAACAAATATTTCGAACCAACTTCATCTCATAGACGGTATGAAGATGTTTATCAGACATTCAAGCGTTTATATCAATTTGATATAAATTGATAATTTACAGATGCTTTAGATGCTTCATTCGTTCAATCTGAATATGAACTCCATCCCACATACGTGTTACAGATGTTCCCGATGGTATGTAAATAGAATATTGATCTAACAGCCATCTTGTATACGTTCCACGTTCTTCAATGATGAATTAAATTGTGTTTTCATTGTTGCTCTATGTATGGTTGATGCATGTTTAAGGTTCAAGAGCTATAAGTAGCTTCATCAAACCTAGAGGTAAGGCTATTTCCGCTATTTACTCGATTCCATCTGATCAGAGTTCTCGCGGTAGTACGCAGTTGTTATTATGAGGTTGGATTAGCTTTTATGGCAATAGACGCGCATTTCTTCTAGACATTGGTTAAATTTCCAATTTCAGGCGTGAATAGAAAATAAAGGGGGAGGGGCTTTTTGCGTAATGATTTCACTAACTCATCGTTTTGACAAGACTATTACATGCGCAAAAAGGGGGATATAAATTGTTTAATAGTTGTCTATATTATGGGTAATACCCTCGATATGTCATATGAAACCTTAAGTGCGTGTACATAATATTCCAAGACGATGGGCAAGATGGGATTATCATGTATGTAGCGTAAGGATTGTGATGGGCGACCTTGAGTGACTGATATTAAAAGAGTGTTGGAAACTGTCGTTAAAAAAACGGAAGTTTTAGGTAAACACGAATTTCTTAGTCTGTTTGTCGATGTTACATATTGAGTGCTCTCGCCCGCGTGGTTTAATGCGCTTAAGAAGGCCGAGAGGTCTAAAGATATATATATCGATGCCGACAGTAAACGATTAACAACGAAAATATTTCTATTAATAGAGATGTTACATCAAATACTCATGGAACATGTTCATTGAGGTACTTACTGATATTTGTAATAACATGTTTAATAAGGTAATAATACATTTATCTAATAACCAAACGTACCATATTCACTCTTTATGATTGATATTTGGAAAATATGGATTGATTTACATTTTATAAGACGACAAACATCATCTTTCGAGGCGGCATTTTTCAGCGTTTACACTTTCATCGTACTTAGGTTTTTATTTGAGGAATGGAAGTAAAACAACTAATCATTTCAAAATCATTTTCTATTTGGTGTTACATTTATTTAAAACACGAGCAGTTAGCTATTTGAAAACATACAGCTTTGCATTATATATACCTATTTTAAGCACGATAACAGTCGTAAAAAGGATGCTCGTTCTATTCTAGATGTTTCATTTTTTTTAATCATTCTTTGATCATACTTAGATTAGATTTTGCTTAAAAAACGACACCGACACAGTTCTTGGTATGTGTATACTAAGACTACTTATACGTTCTAAATAAAAAAAAAAACATACTTACATTGGGAATCTCAATATTCTTTTATGATGAATATATTGCATTAATTTTTGTATTAATGTCGTTATGAATAGAAGCTTTCATTGTATGGATGCATGAATCTTTTCTGTATTGCTATCTTTGTTCATCAGAATGATAGACCTGTGATAGATAGAACAATCAGCTGTTGGTGTACAAATAACCTGCCAAATACCAAATCGTCGGACTCAGAGTGTTCACTGCCCTGTACTTCGGAAAGCTGTACGACGTGTGGTGACATAGGGGGGTGGCAGAGCTTCTATAGAAACGATGGTATTACAAAGACACTTGCAATATGAGTTAGAAAGTAAGACGTTCGAACTTGCTTTGGTATTTTCCCACTAGTTTTGCTTAGAAGGCGGACGACTTCTTACCAAACAAAACGGCTTAGCTATCTTTGCCAACGTTTGACTACATTTGTAATGACAATTTAAACAGCAAGTAAATTGAACGCAAGTCGAAAGAGGCACATTTTCTAAATTAATAGAATGCAAGCGTTTTGCAATTCTTTAATGTTAGGCATTAACTTTTTGCATACTTTTTGAGAAATATCATTATTACATTTTTAATAAGGGGGTTAAATTAATATAAAATAATGTGATACGCATATTTGCAACTATTCTCCTAGAACTGAACATTGTTATGGACTATTTCTTAAGTCGATAATGGAGTACATATGCGATACACTCAAGTCTGCGTATCAGTAGTCGAACGTTGTTGATATCAAAATTTTAAGTGAAAACATTTGCACTTTTTTAAAATAAATAAAAACAGTTAATAACAAAATAGATTAAGCTTATATTTACGAATTAAATATATCATTGTGTGGAATTCGTATTGTACGTTTTCATTGACTCTTAATTTGTTAATCAGTCTAAAGTGGCGCAAGCAAACTAGCACTAATACGTCAATTACTACGAATGCGTGTTAAAACGCATCAAGAATCAAATAAACAATCGCATACAAATATTAAAAAATGATTCGTTGAATTCCGTAACAATTCTGCTATGCTTACGAAAAAAGTCCATACGAAAAGTCAAATGCACGTTTCATAAACACGATCGCAAACTTAAGAAATCATATTAATCATGCTACGTTAAACCACTCTGCGGTATTCAATTAAATCTAGACGATAGCGTATTTGATCTCATCGTAGATCCACCGATTGTGATCCGGAACCCTGTCGTTTAACGTAGCCACGAGTTTATTTAATAATTTATTTATTTATTATGCATAATTATCTATTTAGAATAATTATACATGTGCGTTGTACTAGGAAGAAAAACGGAAGTGCTGCTTAAAAATCCTAAGTCGGATTTGTTTGATTTGATATAGTATTAATTTATCAATTCAGATTTGGATATTTTCTGTTATAAACACATCGTATATGTTCTTGCATTAAAAACCATCAAAGGCAAGCGTTCCTCCAATCCGTGCCAAAACGGCGGTACATGTGTTTATGGTGGCTCTCAAGCGACGTGTTCCTGCATTTCTGGGTACACCGGCCACATGTGTGAGACAGGAAAGTATTCTTCCTCATAGTTATTCTTAAAGACATGTAACACTATTATCATTTTTCAGTACGCAGTACTTTATCCAAATCCATTGCACCATTTCTTTTTGATTTTTACTTTGTCATTTCTGTACAATTGTATGTGATTTATGATCAAATCTGGGATACGTGTGAGGTGTGACATATTTTACATTGAACGTTCTCAGGTCGTGTATGACTACAAATTATGGATTCCTATGTTTTTAACGAAGTCGAGAGGGACAATTTTCGGACTTTAATAAATGGAAGAGGAGCTAAATTCCTGCCAAAACTCTTCTGTTCATAAAGACCTTGAAACAATTCCTGCCTTTTATAAATGCAACAGGAGCTATGTTCCTGCTATAAAGCTAATGTTCATAAAGACGCTGAACCTTTACGTAAAATTTTGTTTTGATATCTGAGAAGTATTTGCTCAAACAAGTTAGTTTGAATGGTTAAAGTTTAAAAAAGGACAGAACTATGCAGTGGCAAGTAAGTGTTCTGGAACTTGGTCACTTACCTCACACAATGACCCTGAATCATATGTGTAAGTGTATTTTGAATACCGGAAGTAGAAACAAGCATATGAAGATTTTGCTTTAAACATATCATAACACAGACGCCGACCCCGAGAATTGGGTGAGTGCCATAGCTCGAAGTATTCGCTTCATAGTCGAGCGTAAACTATTCCTTTAAAGTATCAATAGGCTGATATCGTAAAACCATGTCGGTTGTATTTGCTAGGAGAAAATAGTATATACATAGGTGAACGTGTATTTCAAACTTGGATCAGTATAAAAAATATATGTAGTTGCTTTAAAAATCGAATCTCGTACTTTATGCATTTTTCGACATGATGTCTTTGTGTGGTTTATTGTTTTATTTTCATTGCATTTGCTTAGTCACAAATATTGAAAAGGCGTACATGTTCATTTTAACATTAAATTGATAGCGACTAGATGAAAGGAGAAATGTAATCAACAGCCCGATGTAGAATATGTTATTCCGTGTTATTTAATGCTATTGTAATTTACAATCCAGATATCAACGAATGTGCATCCAATCCGTGTATGAATGGCGCCACGTGTCAGGTCCGAGTGGCCGGATACATGTGTTACTGTATGCCGGGCTTTGCAGGCACCTTGTGTGACTCAGGTAAATGTATATTTTCAGATGCGCCAGATATTTACAGTGAATGCAAATCGCGTTCTTAGTATACGCATCTTACATATTTTGTTATGTATCAAATACCGGTTTTGCACGTAAACGATTCGGATTTATTATTTTCAGTCTGTATTGTTCAATTGTTTCCCGTGTTGTATTCGTAGTCAAACTTAGGATTAATTGTATAGGAATGACAATTTTCGGACATTCTCAAAATTTGACCACGGATCTAACAACCGTCTTATAGCCTTATTTTACCGTATCAGAACGAACTTATCCGTATTGCTGAAACATCGGGTTCAGTTCTAAGTAACTGGTCAGAAATTATAAAACAGACTTATGGGAAAATAAATATAAACGCTGGTAGAAATTTCAGTCAATTGGTGGAAATCTTAAATTAGATCTTTCCATCTGTATACATAGTGAGATACATTGACAACAGAGACTCATCTCCCGTGTCCTTCAGAACAAACAAGTATCACTTAAGACTTAAGCGTTTATATTTAAGTTATTTTCCCAAAAGTCCATTTAACATTTTATTACAAGTCACCTAGAACCGCTGTTTCAATTCCAAAAACGAGGTATTGTTTAAAGGTAATTTAAATCAAAGTTTTCAACGAATTATCCGCGAGTGATAAAACAGATGGAAGTAATGCTTAAAAATCCAAACCTGGATTTGTTTATATCAAATCATTTTTGGACATTTTATATATATATACACAAAAGGAGCTATAGTCCTGCTTAAAAGCTTATGTTCATAAAGAAATCTCGCAAAATATATTGAGATTTTATAAATTATGAATGTATAACGAAACAGAAAAGAGAAACTGTTGATGAACATAGAAACGCATGTTTTACTGTAAAAAAAAAAACAACACTATAAAAATAGTAGAAAATAAAGCATCCAACTGCTAAATTTAAAGAAAAGTACAGTGATTGTGTAACAGGTTTGTTTATTTCGAAGGAGTGCTTACTAGTTTACAATTTTATCAAACACACTCAACTTATGTAGTAAGAGCAGTCAGGTTATTGTGTGTTTTGTGTTTTGTTAAGAGTAGTTCCCTATCAACCATTATAAATGGAGGATTCACTATTGTATTACTTGAGCCATATGCGGATACTGGTGGTCTGCGTCGTAGTGAACCAATATAAATCTTTGAACATTAACATCTATCTAAAGAAGCCTGATATAATTTTTTACTAAGTATACATTATAATAATATATTTTTAAAATAATAATAAACTATTAATATTAAATTGCATTTTCACCTGCAAACTGTTATGATTAATGAATTGTTGTGTTTGAACGAAACACTGAACATGAAACAGTATTTACATGTTACTATGATATGCATTGTTTGCAAACACCAAGTAACGCATGTTCAGTCCATTCAAGCAACAGTGGGTGCTACAAGTGCAAAACGTTACATTTACACATACGAATACAAACAATAAATCGCAACACGGTTCATGTATAAACATATGTTGAAGCTATAGCCCATGCTTGCTACAAAGGAATTGCATTTCAAAGAATTGCATAAGCCCACTCCATACCGCCTATGAACAAAAATATATGGATGGTCCAAATGCTATGTATATTACCACATGTATTCATTTTAAGATTAATATGGGTTAATATGACAGGAAAGCTTCAATCTTAATCTGTTAATACATTGATATTAACCACAAACAAGGCCAGAGAAAGCAGAATAGGTGTTTGTTTATCGAAAGTAATACAATTCGACAAAAATGCTTTCCACGACAATTCACAAATGCTTATTATTTAAAATATATGTAAACTCGCATAAACCAAAGCTCCGTAATGCGTTACGGGTAACGCCTTAATGCTAACATATTCTGTACACAATTTCGTATTTGTTTTTAGTATTCTTTAAATGACATGCACAATACTTTCTTATAAACATATCTATTGTACATACAAGGAACGTCTCAGCACGTCATTTGGTTTACTAAATAAATCCTGTGTTCTTTACGTTCCCAAGTATATTTAGCATAAATATCGTTAACAATTCAACACATATGCTACATGTAAACATTATTATAAAAATGAAAATCTTCAGAGCATTAGTGTGCTCAATTATTTGTCGAACATAGCCGGTCGGCTTGTTCAATATGGCATATCAGTTGTGAACTTGTCCAAAATATAACAACATATTGTAATAAACTTTGTGTCAAAATCAAAAAGTATCTATATTTTTTTATTTTTTTTAAAGGGAAAGCAATCGGACTTGTGAATCAGGTGCGTGTTTTAAAGACGTTTTAATGAATTTGAATGATACTTCATATTTCATAATGCAAAAGTATTGATTGATACGTTTAAGTAAAGGTATTATTTCATAATATAATCCGTTGATTTGTGCAGCATATGCCTAAAGATGCATTTCTGCCAGTCTTTTTTTCATTTGAGATTTAATTATGTACAAACGTTCAATAGAAACCACAAGGTTCAATTTCATGAACATTCTAATTGGACATGGCAGTTTTGTTTCCTTTTTGAAATGTTTGATATGCACGATATACTTCTTCTCTTTGTTGATTCGAAGATACGTAAAATGGCTGCAAATGTGACATTGCCCGAGGTTACTGAAGCGTTGTCAAGCGTAGCTAACTTTACAAAACATGAAACATATCACACCTCGTCCGAGCTTCTCACAAACGATGAAATAGCATTATTAACAGATGCTTTGGACTTTGTTGCAAATATTGTCCTCCATAATACAAGTTTAGCTACGAGTGATGTTGCCGAGGTAACAATTATTTATTTATGTTTTATAATTAAAATTTCTACAAAAAATGTTCCTTCTTAGCATGTTCTGGCAAACAACATCAAATCATGACCTTTTTTTCTCAAACTCTTACTTTTGTATTCCTGTGTACACATAACCTGATACAAATTTACACAACAACGCATTTGTATCGTAAATTGAAAGTTCCTTCACAACCTGGTTTTCAATTTCACTTTATTTTCATAGATCTTAATTGTGAAATTGTCATTTAACATGTATTGTAAACAGTTGTTATTAAAAAAATGTTTCAGACATTGCTGCAGTCGGTCAGTAATATCATAGGTATCATCATAGTAAAGGAAAACAATGGCACGTGGTTTACGTTGCAACAAGCGGTAAAAATGTGTTTAATCATTGTTTTAATATACTTTCATATGACCTTATTAATTATAATAAGTAATTTATAAGTAGACTATTCGTTGTAACGATATAATCGATATATAGTTTAACGTATGTGTTGTGAAAGCTTATTTAAACATAATACAAAATAGTTATTGATATAATGAAATGTAGTTATTAATACATGCGGTTTATTGTCGTGCAATATTACCGAAATTATTTACAAAACCGTTTTAATTTATATAATGAGAACACTACTGAAACACTGTTATCTGTAATCGACAAATTCGGATCGGCAGTGCGTAAAAGGATAGCAGATAATATCATCGACAACATGATAGTTGTTACTAAGAACATTGCTCTCGTGGTTATGAAAGTAATCAGAGGGACCGTATTATTTCCTGACAGTTATGTTAAAAACTACACAAATAACGACAGTAGATGGATTCTTCAATCAAAGAACAGAATATTCTTAAACACAAGCGAATTAGGTAAATAAACATATTGATACTGGACAACTAGGTTTTTTAAAATACGTTATAAAAATAGTGATTGTTATTCTTAAATGAGTTATTTATTAAGTATATTATGTCACCTTTAACAAGTTACATCTTGATGTCCACTTAGTATGGACGGAGTAACTATAATTTTTGTGTTACATTACAGCTCCACAATAGTTTTTGTTGTTTTATCTGTATATGCCCACCTTTCAAAAGTTACCTTTATGATGCCATTTTAGGTGAGGTTTTTGCGACGATAGTGATCTACAAAAATTTGACAGATGTAATATCTGCTAGATCTGAATTCAATCGGTAAGCTATAGACTATAGGTTTACCCTGCGTCAATCATGTTTATCGGTCGCTCTGTTGGACAGTCCGCACTTTCGCAAAACTGTAAATATGAAGACACTTTGAGTATGTTAACATTTCATTACAAACAGTCTTGTTTAACTATTCGGTAGCATTTTGTTCAAAAGAGCTCATTTACAACAGGCCCTAAGATAAACACTTATGACGTTGCTTGCGTCGCGTTTCTTTTTTTTTGTGCGCTTAAAATCAAACCAAAGTTTCACAAAGGCAGTCATATTTTTTCCATATACAAAATGGTATTGAATCAGCTCTTAACGCTTTGGTATCGAGCATCTCATTGTACAATGTAGAGAGTTTCGTAAGACAAAACATGTTGTCCCTAAAACTTGACATGTGTGCATAGGGCTGTTGCATTTCAGTTGTTGTTTTGACTTAACAAATATGGTGCAGTCAAATATTTTAATTGAACACTTCTAAAAATACGGAACAATCATTGTAAACAATGTAGCAGCCACAATTTTGACTCAATCTTAATCAACGATATTCAGATAGTTTGTCTAGATAATATTCAGGCAAGCTTTGAAACTGATCAAGTATGTTCAAAAACTAGGTAACCGGGTTTTCATTCTAGAAGTTAGATTTATTACTTAATATTTTAGATATATTTTATTCAGTTAACCATGGTCATAAAGCTTCAAAATGGCAGTAGACGTAATGTCAATGGAATTGTTACCTAGAAATCGTTGCTTTACGGTGGTTCATATATACGTGTAGCAATTAAATAGACAATGTTTCATGAAATATATGCCATTAAAACATGTATCTATTTAACGGTATAAAGCGTAGTATATTATATTCTATTTTTCAGTTTAGATTTTACAGTCAAAGGATTTATTGCCTAACGCAATATTCCAAAACTTCAGAAGCGAATAAAGTATCATAATATGTCTTCAGGTCAACTTCACATTATGAATGTTAATACTCAAAACTCTATCTTATAAACATCAAACATAACCTGATGTTAAAACACGTTCAAGAATAACTATCAGATTGTCGATGACTATTTGGACAAAAGAACATTTTGCTCGAGCTTTTCAAGAAGGGGAAAACAGATATCCGTTTGCAAATAATTAATGATTATTTATACACTACCGAGTTACTCGTGCAGTACGAGTTTTGGACGCTACGGAAATTCGATTGCACACTATTATAGTTTAAACGCAGATTTAAAAAAAATCGGGCATTCTTCATTGAACCATCATTTTCGTCAGCATCGGCACGTTTAACTCGCCAACATTAACCAGACCCTGACCTTTATACATAAATTTATCAAATGACCGGTTTGATGTTATATGACTGTTCTAACTATAATCGGTTGAACGAGAAAATCATAATAGATATACTGTCCCGGTAACGTAGTTATGTTAATATTTATCTCGCACATACTTGCACATACAGAACAAATAATGAATATTAAACATAAATACTACGAGTAATTCATAAAGTTTACACGTTTAACATTAATTCTCGCGATTATTTAAACTGTCCATGTACATGGTACTGCAACATGACAATGGACTGTATAATGATAATTATCAAATTATATAATACAACACGTGTTTATCGTCTGCCTGTTATGTTGCAGCTCATCGAATGATGGCGTCATAGTTAACGGCCCTCTACTGCCGTTTTCGATTTCCAATGAGTCTCTCAGATTGGCATCACCAATTATCCTTACTTTTGAACATGGTCAGGTAAACATAATATGCATGTAATATGATTTTCTCCCACATTAATCTAAACAAATTGATGGTTTGTTCAGTTTTAGAAATAGTTATTTTCATGTGTACATTTACTCTTTTGATATGCAGACAAACTTCATCAATGCTTCATGCAACTACTGGAAGTTTAGTAGGTAAGTTGCTTCTTTGATGAGACCGATTAAGGTCGCGTTTTACCTTACTAAAACTATTTCAGTAATTATGCATTATCTATATGTAACCGCTCAATGCTTATAATCTAAAATCTTATCGCGTTTTGTACCTAAGCTCTAACCCCATGAATACCTATAAGCTTGAGATTACATCGTACTCCAGCGGAACAAAAGTATGTCACCGACATGTGAAAAATAGTAAGAGACTGTGATATTTAGACATGTTTCCACAATAGAAGCCACACTTATCACTCAATCTTGATAAAGCATGGTCAGAAGGTTTATTCTGAAGAGGTCATCATGTTAAAAATCTTACAAAATACGTATCACTATGAAAGAGGACACATTTAGAGCTCAATCATGACAACAACTAGGTCGATTTCGAGTCTCGGTCAGGTTTGTGTAAAAACAAGGTCAAATCAAAGAAAAACCTAGTTACCACTCTAGAGGCCACATTTTAGACTACATTGTAAGTCTGAATATTGATCTTTACAATACGTAGACCAATATTAAATGTTGGTCACTTGAATTAATGACAATTGGTCAGAATGTTTCTCTTGAAACTACCTAGGCCAAGTTTGAAACAAGGTCAGATTGGTCTATAAACAAGGCAACCAGGTCAAATCATAAATAAAACTCTATGGTCACATTTATGACTGCGTCATGATGAAACTTAATCAGAATATTTATCATAACAATATGCAGGCAATGTTTGAATCTGGTTGTAGTATGGTCAAATGAAGATCACCTGGTCAAGCCTTCAATCATTGTTGTCCGTTAGCGCATAAATGCCATGGTGTCCCTTTTTTGTACTTACAGCGAAAATGACAAAAAGTTGTTAATTTCGACGCGGATTGTTCGGACATGTCATTTTTAATAATAACTTTTCTTTTTTTGTATTCCATTATGTCTCGTTTTATATGGAATATGTTATCATATTAAAATTATATAAGATTTTTAAGATGTTACACAATTTTACTTCCGCATCGATGGGGTGGTCAGAAGGCATGTTATCCGCCGCGAGTTTAGATCATTTTGAAAAGTTTCATTTATATTTGTCAAACTTTGACTTTTAAAAGTAAAGTCCGGAAAACTAGTAAACAATTAAACAAAAAATAAAGCTAAATTAAATTAACCGGTGTGTCTCTGTTTGTGTAAAGTTATCTAGCAATGTTGAGACATTCAAAGATATATATTTGGATGTTAAATGGTATTTGCGAAGTATTTGCGAAGAATATCATTTACATAAATCTTCATTTTCCCTTTTGGATCGGTTCTAAGTGCTCAAACACAATACAATGACTTTACGAGATGTTTGAAACAATTGCGATGGTTTAATTCAGATTTTAATTGATTGACATGCATGTGGCGCACCCGTAATGATTTCCCGCGTTTTCTTTGAAGATCGGCAATGATCGTAAATGATCGGTTATTTCCGAGAGTTAAATTTTATTAAAATTTCTAATTTAAGCAGATACTCACGTGCAGTTGTCGTGGCCGAGTGAATAAGGCGATAGACTAGAAATCTATTGGGATCTTCCCGCGCAGGTTCGATTCATGCAGGCGATGTTTTTTTTTATATAGCATATAAGCTATGTTTATTGTTAAATAGTAGTCCGATTTTCCAGCAATAACATAACAATTGCAATAGCTACCTGTAAACACCAAGCTTTGCATCGAAGTACACAATTTTCATATTTTCAGTAGCGCCATGCGTTCGCGAAATACTGCAATTTTCTCATTTCTCATGGAAATAAATGTATCATATTCACTCAAAACAAGCAAATATCCTCTATTTATCTAACATAATGAAACTTCTTTATAATATATGTTATTAATAGAAGCTTTTGTCATAGTAGATATCACATATATATTGGCTTGATTTGTGAAAATTTTGGTACTTCAGCGTCTGTCGATATAGCCTCTTCAGTTACAGTTTTTAGAATCAGATATGCTTGTCTGCTAAAAATAATTACTTTTGATAGCTTAATAATACTGTTTTCATTCATACCCATTAGTTTAACATAAAATATGTTGTAATTTTTATGCACATTCTTACATTTTTGAAATTAAAACAACGTTATGGCTAAATTGGGTGATTTACTGCTGAAAATACGAATCATGCATGTTGCATTTTTATTTTTATTTCAAAAAGTAAACGGTAAATCTGTCTTTTTCTTGATTTTTTTATGTATATAGTGTATCTATAAAAACTAAGTTCTAGATATTACTAAAATGATACTATTTTGAATGTTATGACACTTTGTTTTTTACCAACCCAATTTCTACTTGGCTGAAACCAGTTACATTTCATGGCGCTCTTCCATAGATAACAAGTCATAAAAAATAAATGTCTGTAAAATAATACTTATTTCATCTTGTTTAAACTTAAAAAAACCTTTACTGTATCTGTACACACCAACTACATGCCCATATTTGGAAATCTGGATGAATTATGGAACTTTCATATACCCAAGTGCAAATAAACTGGACAAAAGCCGAGCGTGGGGCTGGTTTTGAAAAAGTCAGTATATATATTTTTTTAAACACGGAAAGCCTACCTAAAAATGTGCATGTAGTTCAGTGAAATGATGCTGATTAAGAAAATAATACATTAGATTATATTTGGAAAGGTGCCCATTACGGGTGCGCTAATGTTTTTAACAAACCCAATTTCTACTTGGCTGAAACCAGTTACATTGCAAGGCNCCCAATTATTCAGTCTATTGTTAATGACTTTAGTAAATAATTTCCCATATGTACTTAATAATGTAATCCCCCTGTAGTTGTTTACATCATTCTTACTTCCCTTTTTATATAATGGTACAATAAAACCCTCACTCCACATTTCAGGGAAATGTCCATTTTCAAACAGCTTATTAAATAAAGTACACACAACTTTTAAAAAGCTACAACTGTGAATTCCAAATTAAAAAAAATCATTGAGTAGATAATCAGGACCACTTGATTTACCATTGTGTATTTGTTTACAGGCATTCAAAATTTCCTGGTCAGAAAATGGTACATTTAATTCATCAAACATGATATTCAGTTCACCATTCAAATATCTGTCTTCAAAAAATAAAATATCTTCATCGGGTTGGTAAAATGGAGAATTTGGATCATTTATTGATTTAAAATAGTTAAAAAAATCTTTACTTTTTATGTTGTGTGTATTATCTCTAACACTATTATTTCTTAACATTTTCCAATATAATTTTGCATTATTTAGTCTTGCATTTTCTAGTTTCATTGCCTGATTTTTGTCATAAATATTTTTCTTTTTTCTAATTGAACTTTATAAAAACTTCTTGATTCCACCATATGATTTCTATTTTCATTTGTAGGAAAGTTTCTGTATGCATTAAGGGTTTTATAATAACTCCGTTTTAAAAAATTACATTCATCGTCAATATATGCTGCATCCTTATTGTTTCCAAAAGATTTTTTGTCAGTACAATTCCTTTTAAATAATGGTGAGCTTATATTTTCAATTACTTCACAGAATGAGCTTAAACAGTTATCTAAATCACCATTATTTTGAGACTGTTTAATATTAATACAAAGTGTATCAAATGTATTTCTTAGACTGTCACTATTTATTGCATTAATATAATCATTAATCGTTTCATCATCCCATTTATACAAATATGGTTATTGTTTATCATCATTTTCAAATGCATTATTTGAAGTTTTATCATCAGCAATAAAATCAAGCAAAACTTTACTTTTAAGGCTAAAGGTTACAGCACAATAATCTGATAAAATATTTGGTTCTAAAATTCAACTGTTTCAATATATACTACTTTTACACAAAACAACATCAGTATTACTACAACCTTGTGCACCTACAAATGTATGTTTTCCAATGCTGCTATCTGTTCCAAGTCTGCCATTTACTATTCTTAACCCTGACATTTTACAAAAATCGTGTAGTAACTGGCCATATTCATTTACAGTTTTATCTAAATTACTTCTTGGCAAATAAACATCTTGATTGTAATCATCTGGCAACAAATTCTCTAGGCAAACATGAACATTATCATTTAAAACAAAATGTGGTTTCTCGCCAACTCTAGCATTAAAATCCCCACAAATAAAGAATTCACATGATTCATTATACACATTATTAAAGTGCAGTAGGTCATCTGAAATTAATTCAAAACACTTTGATCAACAAGTTAGTGTCTTCCACTATCTTGTGGTGCAATATAAACTAAACATAAAAATACGTCATGATCTAACTCAAACAATTTACCATCTATCTTTATCCATTGTATACAATCACTGGTACTCTTAATGAATTGGACATAATCTTTTAGCTTGTTATTATTATACATGATAATTCCTCCACTGCTTCTTTTTGAAGTTTTTAGTGTAACTTTTCTATTTAAAATGTATGCAGTGACATTTTCGACATTATAATTAAAATAATCATTGGACCAGTTTTCCGTGAACAATAAGATATCATATTTATTAAATTATGTTTTCATTTCTAAACTGTCAAGCTTGTTATACTGTTTACCTATAAGTCCTTGCACATTCAGTAAACATATTTTGACCTCATTGACCCCGCTGTCCTACTTGGTTTTATTTCCTGCTTTTTGATTGGTCAGTCCCGTCACGCTTTCTGTCGCTACGTCCCGTTTCGAATTCCCAATACCATCTCTCGTTATTGTTTCGTGGCATCCCACAGAAAGTTGTTGATGCCCCGTGCTGTTTTAGCATTGTAAACACACTGTGTATCCACACCTTGTTCGTTGTCCCTAGTGATGGGTTTTCCCGATGTTTTTGAAGATGGTACAGGTAGACGCGTATGTTTTACGCCCTCGTCCCTCGAACCTCTTCTTGTTTGTGTGTTAGTGTTCGGTTTCGGTGGATTTCTATGGAGAGTAGTTGGTGCTCAATCGGGTAAGCAGAATATTTCACTTTGTAGTGTCTCACCCATGTTGTTTTTGTTGCACGTAACTGACCTATTTTCCGGGCTGTTTACATTTTTGTGGGCGTGGCTGTTTTGTATTGCTGACACTGTATCCTTTACGTCGATAAACACAACATTTTCCACACTGTCTTCTATCGTTTCGTTAGAATAAATTCTCGATTTCGTGTTCTGCCCATCATCTTCTTTTTTGTGCGTATTTACCCCACCAGTTCTATCTGTACTCAACACCTCATACCAATCTGGGAACATGTCTTGCACGCACTTGCTGTCGATATATAAACTGGCCGGGTAACGTATTTACACTTTCCTTCTGTTTGCTCTGGCATTAACTGCTTCTTCTGATTTGTACAGCGTTGATCTTGCACTTGCCATTTCTTTTTGGTATTGCCGGTCAATCCCAAACCTGCTGTTCTTAAGGAGATAGACTTTTCTCACGATGGTTTCTGTGTCGCAATAGTCTCTAAATCTTGCGATTAATGGCCTTTTCTGATCAGTATCTACTCTGTATGCTTGTGGTGAAGATTTGCCCAATCTATGCGCTCTTTCTATACAAATCTCGTCAGTGTCAATATCTAGCTCGTATTGCAGGAAGTTAAGAATACGTTGTTTGTCTCCATATTTATTTGACAATCTCTCAGTGATGCCGTAATATACTAGATTGTTCCTCATACTTCTATCTTCGATATCTATAGATCTGTAGCACAGCACTTTGGACATATGTTCTTGTCTCTCACACATTCGTTCCATGTCAATAATTCTGTTTTCCAGTTCTGTACAATAACGATGTACATTTTGGACATCTTTCCTGCATGCATGCTGCTCATCCTCTACATCATGTATCTTTTCGAAGTTTTTATTAACCTGGGCAAAGATACAATTGAGTTTTTCATCGGTCGACAACTTAGCACAACTGTCACTACTACTGCTACTTGTCTTTTATTTTTCTTGGTCACGGTTTGCCATTTCCCGCCATTTTCTCCTTTGTTCGAAATCACGAAACAATTTCTAGAGATATGCCCCCACAGACGTCAAAATCACCTTCATCAACACTGTCACCCCTATATTCCTCGTCACGACTATCCATTTTACAACAAATTACAACAAATTACACGAAAAATATTTATTTCCCACTTTTGATTTCACGACTTGACCGCTTGACCACTCATGCGTATTATTGTATATCATGCTTGCAAACAATCCTGTTCCACAGAAGCAAAAGCAGTGTTTGGTATTTTACGCATTCGTAGCAAATGAGCATTAAAACATATAAATAAAATATTTCACAAATGGTTCTTGCAAAAGTGTTACTTATTTCGAATACATGAAAGCGCCTAGAGCGACCAAGGTGTTATATGAAATGAATATACAATTACAGTTTGTTCAATCTCTCATAAAAATATCGTTTTAAAGTATGTTTCTGGGTAGAAGATATTGTTCTTCCATGGAATTCAAATGCATTTCTTCATCATTGGATAGTGCAAACAATTCTATGTGCAGAGTTATAAATATATGATATAATATTAACACAATCTGAATTGCAAGGATTTAATCATATATTTGTTGCGTTAAAACTTCTATAATTGTAAAGATTGTTAGGTAGGTAAAACACATTCAGTATGAGTCATTATTATTTGTATTACAGAAAACCCTAAATCCTTTTTGTTTAGTTTAAGAAGCAAATTTATTTTCCAGGCACATGTAAAGTCCAGTGTCATACGCATAGTGTCGATTGTTGGCCTTTCAATATCAACGTTTTGCCTAATTCTGACGATTATTGTGTTTGCAAAGCTTTGGAGGTTTGTATTAGCAAGGTTTTACGAGAGTTTATCTTATATTGAATAATAATAGTGTTCGCTAAAAAAATAGCGTACACTTACATTGTGTTCGACGATTTAGCATTTCTGAAATGCAAACATGGTTACGACCGTTTAAAAATAAAATAAAAAATTGAACACTGTCTTTAAAATTACAGTTTAAAACCTTTTTTGACGTGATCGTTAAGTCTACAAATTATTAAGTTACGAGCTGGAGACATGGTAATGGTTTGACACCCTTATTTCCCGAAATAAAACGAAGTATCTTTGGAAAACATTGACGGTGATTGCGCCATTTTGCTATTCAATAGCACAATTAATTTCGTTTCGTTTTCGCAAACTTGCATATGCAGCAAAAGTAAGGTAGATCCCAACCACTGGCTTTAAAACTTATGATTGCGCAAATGATTGCGGTTTAGATAAAGGTGACAAACTAGGCGATTTATTAAACACTTATTCACTAAAACTGTAAAAAATTATCACTAAACAAACTACAAAGACCGAGGGAACAATTTGTTCAAAACGTCAAGATGGCCACAAAACCAATACCAATATTAAGGGTTCGCTAAGAACTCTCCATAGTCATACATCGCTTAAATCATATTATTGCAAAACGAGATTGCGGCTTAGTAAATATGGTGGATGTCTCACACCGTCAAATCCAAAGTGAAACCTCCAAACCGGCGGAACTCTTGACTCTATCAAACCGCCAAGATGGCCGCGAAACAAATCAACCAATTAGATGGCTGATCTCACTCAATAAAAACCAATCAGAAAGCGTCAAACACAATGGCGCTCAAAATCCGTACGCTACCGCTAAAACAAGCTGGGGCTGTGTATTGCGCTTGCGCATGTCCTACGCGTACCTTCCGTCATTTGTTGCATTAACGTCCTATTTCTTTTTCGCTCGGTAACTCTAGTAATTGGTAAAAAAAAACACCAAAAGAATTAACGCTGTGTAGGTACTTCGTGTCTGATACGAAACTGTGTCATATATTCATAGAATTTGTAATGTTCGTTTTCATGATGGTATGTAACGGTCATGAAGGATATGCATTCAGAGGTTTAATTTAAAATTGTGCTATGCTTGTGCTAGTTGTTTCTCTTTCTGACAATATAGGAACGTATCCCTTGCGTATATTGCAATAAAGCGTTTTAAACTGCTTAGTTTTTACTGATTTAGATACGTTCGGAGCGACAGATCAGTTGTCTTGCTGAATCTCATCTCTGCACTTATTATATCCTACGCGATCTTCATTGGAGGCGTTGATCGTACGGAAAACAAGGTTGGTAATTGTTGGGTCCAGCAATTGGCATGAACACTCTCCCCAGCAATCCATAAAATTCTTAATGTAAAAATTCGAATATAAACAAAATACACGAACATTGAATAAACATATTTAAACCGCTTAACACACGAGGTCCGTGTAAGAGAATATATTAATTTAAAGATAAATTCAAATGTGATTAAATAGCGTTGAGGCGTTCGTTGCTTCATTCTGAATACAAACGAATAATTTAAATTACTTTAAATAATAGTTCAAATAGTTAAAGCATACAGCATGCATACAATTATTCATGTTTATTTATAACATTGAAAACAGGATGTTATTTGTATTCTTGCAAAACGCAGCAGTAATTTATATTTATTGTTTATTAATATGTATCGAAATATTCAGCATTTCAGCTATATTATTGTTAGTTTAACCTCTAATTATTTGTCAATGTATCTGTAAAATGTGTTGTAGACTTTATACATTTTCATTTCGATGTAAGATAAATTAACGTTTATTTTACAGATTGTATGTACGGTAGTCGCTATCGCGTTGCACTACATCTGTACTGTCGTCTTTTGCCTCATGCATTGGTATAGCGAGAGACGTTCTTGTTGTTTGCTCAAACTTCAAAACTCCGCCAACTGTTAGTGTTTGCATGGGGTAAAACACATTTTATTATATGTTAATTGTAACAATATGTATATACATTTCTTAAGGCGTGTATCGTTTACATGCAGCCATGTAATTGACCTGATTTTGATTCGTTATTCATTAAATGGTATGGAATCACAATGTCGTCATTTTGTAGCCAGTATACTCTGTTTTTTGTAGGTATTCCTGTAGTTATAGTTGGAACTACACTTGCTATCACGAAAACAAATGGATATGGCGATGGTCATTAGTATGTTTATTATGCTCATATATGTAACGACATATTTATTGCATATGTAAATTATTAATAGTCTTATTCGCTAAAAAAGCACAAGTTTGCAAAATCAGGTAAAAAAAAATAGCATAATGGAATCTAGAAATGAACGAATCTGTTACATTTGTTAAATAGTTGCCTTAAGTGTCTCTATATCTTATGCAGCGATGTTTTAATACCTATATACACAATGAAATGTCTTCCAGCTGCTGGCTGTCTCTATTTCGTGGACTCAGATGGGCTTTTGTTGGTCCAGCCTTGTTCGTAATAATGGTAATCGTTTACTGATCATATACTCATTGCAGAACATAACTATCAGTAGTCTTGTAACTTAGTTACATTCAATGAAGATGTAAATAGAATCAGGAGAAAGGAATCAACGTGCATGGATTGAATAATAAAAAGATACAGTACATCTACAAGCTGTCTTTGTTTTAGAAAATAAAAGGAGGAAAGCAAAAAACAGTTTTGAATCATATACTCATACGTATATGTTGTGTTTTTTTCTCTTCCAGATCAACGTCATTGTCTTGATTCTGCTGTTTAAGAAAATGTTTGCTCTTAAAGCCATGGTAGACAAGCCAAAAAAAGACAAGATCAAGTAAGATAATTACACATTTGTTTATACTATTTAAGTGTTCAACATATTTAAGAGCCCGCCCGTGCCCGCAAACAAATTACACTTTGAGAACTTGTTTTATTATAACATGCAATCTGCCAAAAAAAAAAAACTACCATCAACATAAAAATCAGTCAATTAATAACGAGTGTGTATGGAAAATATTATTAACGCACGATAGCATGAGAAGCCAGCAGAGTAAATCAAGTAAGTACAGTACGTTCGTACTGGTCGTGTCGGAACTTATACAGTCCATTGGCACACAACGCTTTGGACCAAATGCATGGTTAACCTTAAATTAGCTTTTCAGTGTATATTATATTTATAGTATATTTATATTTATTCATTTGAACTTTTTCAGTTAATATAATTTGTATGACAACTTGTTTATATTGTACAGGATTAAAAACAGTTTAAGTACACACAAAAGTAATAGCTAAATGATTGTAGGGCAACGTTGTGGTCTCTGTGCGTTCTTGTGCCATTGATGGGCGTCTCCTGGATTCTTGGCATCTTCTACGTCAACGAGTCGGCCTCATTCATGCAATATGTGTTTGCAATCTGCAACGGGCTTCAGGTTGGTATGCATAATTTATCGTTCCACTAAGTATATAAACAAAGAACTTACCTGCCAGATCATCTTTCGCCAAACCAGCCTGGCAAAATGCATTTAATCCTTTACGGATATTCTCGTGACGATTTTTGTTTATGTCACCTTATATTCCTTTCAGCAACAGTTCTAACTTAATTTAAAAACAAATATTAACAAAATCGTGCCAGTGTTGTTTTAACTTTTTAAATAGATAAATGAGTATACTAAATTTGTTTGATTTTTACTCGGCGAGTTAAAACTTCATCAGCATGACGTAATATAATATTTTGAATTGTCTGTTGATTTAAAGTTTGAGACTTTATTTTTTTTTGCAGGGCGTTTATATCTTCGTATTCAACTGCGTGTTAAATGAAAAGGTAAACGTCTCATGATTTCTGAAAATATATTCTTTCGAGTGTTTACAATATAATCGCGATTAATATATACACCATTGTAATTATTGCTATTTGTTATGCCTGTGGTGATTTATTTCGTTCGGCAAAAGAAATGTTCAGCGTTAAACAACTTATATTGGTGATACTGGTGCAATACCGTATTGAGTTAAATGTGTGCGACCCCAATTAATTTCCATTTGAGACTCAAACGAGCAATTTAAAGTCTCTTTACCATAGTTAATTCGGATGAATTAGCAACATGAACACTTAACAAGAACATGATGTAGCGATATCTATGATATTTGTCCTGTTTTGCTACAGGAATATTTGACATGAGAATTATGTTGAAATATCTGTTATATCTAATCTATTTTGCGTAATTAAGGTCAAAGATGGCTTCAAGAGGGAGAGAATAAGGCGTTTAAACGAATCGATGACGACTTCGTTATCACTGGTAATTAACATTTTTTAATAATGATAAACGAGGCGGCAGACACTCGAACTCACACGATAATCATGCATATATCAACTTTATATTTTGCTCACATATTTGCATATATATAACCATCATACGTATCAAAGTGATATTATCTAGTATAAACAATTAATAAATATCAATAATGGCACTTAGTAATATATGTTATATGTTCATATTTTAAATAATTACAAATTACTTTCGTTAAGTATTCAAATTAATTTGAGTAGTAATTTTTATGTACAGTCATGAATAAATAGTAGTTTATATCCATGATAGCCAAGGTGTATTTACAATTAAAAGGACGATAACCAGTAACTAGATGAACAATATCAACTATTGTTAATTATTTAAACTGCATGTGACCTTAAATTGTCACATGTTATCGCAAGTTGTGAGGCTGTGGATAAATACTGTTAAAACTTAAATATAAATTAGCGCTTCAGCTTAAGGAAATAATTTTCTAAAAGGTTTGACTTTGTTGTTTTATTTGAAGGATCTATTACTTAAGAACTGAAAATAAAACTGTCTTTTACAGTAATAAGCTTTAAATAATTCGATAATCAGAGTATATTCAATAACCTGCTAGTATGGTTTATGATTTATAAGTCGTTACTGTGTTCAACTTATTGACTATTTAACAATGCGAAATGTTAAGATTCCAACACGCATTTCAAACGTTAAGAGATCATGCATGAGTTAACTTTTTTAACTCATCTGTAACAACATTGTTTAGTACCGTGTACATAAACACAGAATGGTAGGGCGCAAGATTATCAGAGGACTTGTTGAACAGATTTATTTCAATTCATGTTTTTCAGAATCTACATAACCTGTCGAACGAATCGGCCGGGGAACGGCGTGATTGCGATTAAGACAACACTGCAACAGATCAGTCCCTGTGTATTGTCCTTCAGTTTCGGGTCGACCTAAAAACCTTTTGGAACGTATTACCAAACTAGACGCATCTGACAATCAATGGAATAGGAACGACAAGCAACGTGTACATGTGATTAATTCATTTGCTTGATCTTGAGGATAACAAGATAATATGAAGGGAGTGTAATATAAGTTTTCAATGTTATGTTTTATTCAGATTCCTTTATGTTTTACGTATGTCCTTGTCACGGACTCGAAGGCAAACTTAGAATCAACAAAGCTAGATGTCTGAAATCTTTACTTTATGTTCACACGTATCATAACTTTTATTGCGCATAAAACAATCGTTCCGTCCTGAAGGTTTCCGAAGGTTTTATTTCCATTCTAGAGAAAAGAGATCTGATTTATTCCGACCACAAAACCAAATAATATGTACGTACAAAAAAATCAAAATGTTGAATATTCATAGCGTGTTGTAATTTAATCAAATCGTATTGCATAATCACAAATCACTGATATAATATCAAGTTAGAAACCATGTTTTGTGTATGTGTGTGTGCTTCATTGTTTCAATTCGGCAACATTATGTATCGTATGATTTGATGTTGAAAATAATATTACTGTGTATGGTGTGTATATATTGCAGGTTAATACCGCATATGTAAAACCTGTTTAGAGCAGAATGATAATCGACATATACCTTTTACAAGTTTACGTGTTTATTATATTACTTTTTTTTAAATATCTTAAGTTGAAAAAGTTTTTATAATACGCATCTTAGTGTTAATTCCTATACGCGTATGTTCTTTTTATGTTAGCCACATACTCATATCATAAGATGTTTAATAGCGAATGTGTCGATAACTTATATTCTGACAACAAATATCAGCAGAGATTGAGACAATATTTTCTAATATTACATGTATATTGCTTAATGAAGTATGTATACTCAAATCGTATGCCTTATTCATGTGAATGTGATTATTTGTAGTGAATATTAATCTTTTTGTTAGCATGTGTTGTGTATTGCATAAAAATGATCGTTATGTTGGTGTATTGTGAATGTATAAGTACACTTATTAAATGTATAAAGAACACGGCATGTGTGTATTGATAATGACCGTTTTTAGGCGTACACTATTGTAATAAGAATTGAACGAAGGTTTACATACGACCGCACTTATTGGAAATAAACTGTCCGCTAGTTTAAAGCAATCTTCCGAGTGAAGAAATCATAAGACTGTATATATATAATTATAATAGTCTGACTTCCAAAAGAATGCGCATTGCAACGATACCGAAACATTAGTTACGTGTTCAGATATTTTTATTGTACTCTTTGACATCGCTCTTTTTCTCATTAATTCTGGTCCTTTACAATCAACATGTGCACTATTGAAAATCGCTTTAAAATGTATGCGCATGTATTTCAAAAAACTGGACAAAGTAAAGTAAACTTTTATAACATAATGCATTATTCAAGGCTGGAACTATACCGTATATATCCTTTGTTACACAACCTATGCATCATTTGATCCATGCGCTACCATAGCCGCTTATTTGTTAAAACAAACTTTTATCCATCATTAAAATATACATAAGATGCTCGCCATTAATAAAAGCTATCGCAGAAAACTGTTTTAGTTTAACATTTACTTCCGTTTTTACGTAACACTACATTGACTTGTCCGCTGTGTATAATCCGGGCATCATACTTTAAAACAACTGTAACAAATTACTCATTGACATGCTTGATTGAGCTTTCCGCGAAAACTAAGAAGCGTCATGCACCTTTGCATTATCTTCTGTACATTTTAAGATATATTCTTTGCCCTATTTAATATTTAAACATATGCCGGCGAATCGAGGTTTTTAAATAAGCTTACACTTGTCTGCATGGTTAATGGTGCTGATTTGATGTTATTCGATACAGACTGTCTAGTTGGGTTTAAACGAATTTGCGCAAGACACATAGGGTGCTTTCTTGTGTAAATATTAAAAGTGCAATCTCGCGTTGTTGTTTTACTATCTTGCTGTATGCTGAAGCGAAATCGCAAAATCACGATGTGTGAAAACGACTATCAATTCGAAATCTGGATTCAATGCTTCGCGATCTCGAAGATAGCAAAACATCGATGCGAAATCGCGATAACACCTTTGCAATCTCGCATCGTGGTTTCATATTTTCGACGTATAGTATAGATATAAAACAGCAATATTATGCTCAGAAATTACGAGATTACGAATGAAGATCATAAAATAAAATTCGCATCGTGGTGTCGCGTTATTAGCATGTGATTTCGCTTAGTTGCGTTTTGTTCTTGCGTTCTCGCGCGGGTAATAAAGAGGTCGACATTGCGAAACAATGGGTTGCTGAAACGGAACATCGAAAATATCGCTCTCATCTATAACTGCAGTTAAACCGAGATGAAGAGATTAACAGATCATCTTGCTATTTAACTCCGTTATACATAGTTGTTGATGATGCAGATATGAAATCAAAAATGATGTATACGATAACCAATGTTTCATGCCAATGTTTTTTTTCATCACGAATATTCAAACAATTCAGTACAAACGCTAAACTTAAAACTTGTCATGGAACGAAACGCATCGGTGTTTTAATGGTTTCATACTTCCGTATAGTGTGCATGTGTATGTATTAACAATATTGGCAAAACAATGGCGATGTCAATGGGTTTTTCATCTCGCATTGCTTTCTGCTTTTGTAAATGTGTCCGAAAGGTAGAACGTGTGAAGCCGAAGACTTCAAAACAACACTAGTCAAATATGTCGTCAAGAATATAAACAAACATTAAGAATGCGGATCATTTTAAAGACAAGTTACATTAAGTGTATGTGTGCTTTTAACGTTGAAAGAAGTATTAAATGTACTCACCGTTACGTGTTATGTCTTCTACAAAGATCAACACATGTGTCAAACCCCTTCACAATATATACAGCAAATGAAAACAATTCGTAACAACAGCACATGCACATATTTCATACGGTGTTTAAATAACAACATCAAGCGCACGATATTTTAACTAACATCTCGACTTAGATGAAGAATATAAGAATAAGTAAGAAAATCAAAGACCATTGTGGCATTCCATTACCTTCGACTATACTTCATTTAATAGTCATATGTAACAACAACAAAAACCTTTAATCTTCCTTGTCACCTGATACCCCATATACATTGTGTGTTCAATATTAATAACTGTTAAAAAGACTATCCTGAAAAACACTCACAATGTGATAAAAAAGATTACTGGTATGTCCATGGACCAGTCGCACCGAATGTAGACATAGCGTTGTCACGACCGTAATTTGCATTATATTTATTTTTGTCTTTAACAAACCTGTGTAGCAGTAGTAAACTTTTGTTCAGTTGTTAAACATAAATAGCTAATTTTATAGTTGTTCCTTTTTGAGAAAGCTAAATACATGCTTGAATATGTGTTAAACTTAATTATAACGAGTACATACATTTAACATGAAATTGTAAAACACAACACATTCACGATTAGAATTTCTTTCTGCAGACTTAACAGTTTACAGATCTTTACTGTTGTTTGTTATTGCTGTTTTGCTCGATCTGATAAATATGTAAACATACAACGATTTCGTAACGAAATAAACAGTATATTATATTAAAGAAATATAGTTGTTTTTAAAATGTATTGGTCTATGCACTTGATCTCCAAACAAACAAGTACAGCTTTGATTGCTGCAATTGAATTTCATTAGCGTCCAAAAGCATGATGCGCTAGGAACTATGTAAGAATAATCATTGGTGAGTTCAGGGCGGACTTCTGTGCAACCCTGTTGTATTGCTCAAGTGAACAGTTCATGTTCCATGTTTGGTAGTTAAAATTAACTATATTATATTTTAGCCTAGAGCTGCCATTTAGCATACATGTTCCAATTAAAAGACACTCATAGTTTGACTGTTAATGCATTATTGGAAGCTCCATTTTCTTTACAACCATTATGTATTACCTATACATATAAAAGGAAATTATGAGATCTTATAATGTGCAATGCATACAGTAATATTATGATTGAACATACAAAATAAAGTATAGACATGTGTATACCATTCAAAGGTCCACCCAATGATACAACATACAATTCCACCTTGACGTGCTGTTCATCCGTCCGTCTGGTCGGTTGGTCGGTCGGAAACTCCACCATTAGACCAATCGTATCCACACACTGGAAAGGAAGACTTTTTGCTATTTTGAGATCAATATGTCGACGCTTAAGGTTACTTGTTCTGATGATATAATAGTATATGCGTATAATGGAACGTTTGAGTACTGTGTATGCCCATCATAGCAAACCCGTTCGCAGCTGTTCAATCATAGAATCTGAACAAGATGTTCGGTAAACGATGTAATAAGTGATTTAACTACCTTTTTATTAACAATTAATTTATCAGGATCATAAGACCTTATGTTTTACTATTGATAATACTACTATTATGGATTTAAAATTAATTAATCAATACATATTACATTTAGTTTAAATATTAATTGATAACTATTGTGTTTTTATTACATTTTAATACTTTTTGTATTGTTTTTATTGTACTGGTGTGTGTATTTACATTATATTTAGTGCTGAAATTACATGTCCTTTAACCTTTTACATTTGCATTGAAGGCGTGTCAACAAAAGTAGTCCGTTTGTTACATGAAAACAAAAGCATTTACACATTCATTCTTAATATTTGTAAAATATTTGTTTTGCTCTTTGGTGTTGGTTTCTTGGATTAAATGTAAAACATTTTGGTATAAACGTGTTTGGTCTGATGAATCTTATTATTTTTAACAAAACAATATACGTATTTGTTAGGTCTTAGTAATATTATTTTCTTCCCCACATTGACTGATATTACATATAATATATTGACTATTCCTGATGAAAATGATACAAACGTATATATCAGGCAGCGTTATATCATACATGTATCACTGCAATCTCCACGCAGAGTTGTCGTTCCATGCTCTCACATACAACCTCTGCCATTACAAGAAATTCTACCAGATTCGGTAGGATGTTATTTTTTTATTTATTTATGTATTATATTTAAAAAAAGGAGTATCATTTTCTTTTATATTTTGAAAATAGTGTATAAGTTTAGGTTCATAATAAAAAAATAATTACTTAAATTAAAAAGTGAAAATGACTGTTTACAAATTTAAAAATAACCGTTGATACTGTTAGACGCCCTTATTGTACCACGTGGCTCAACTAGTCTGACTTAGTTGGTTAAAACGGCAGGGATTTTAGATCATTATATATATGAGTCTTATTTTCCGGTTAAACATAAAACTCTACCACAAAGGAAACAATTCTCCGGCACATTCTTTTTCGGCGTATATAGATAGAATGACAGTACCCCGACTCTCCAAGAAACGGAACAAAACCTACCACAATACCTTCTTTTCTTGGACTATTATAGACTGGAAAAGGGTACAAGGAAAGGTCAACGACTCGACGCCCTTCGCATTTACCTGATTCATCATGTGAATCTCTTGTTTTGAATAAGCACCGTCTGTCACTATAAATAGTTTTATCCTGCTTCTGTTGCAAACATTGACCGAATATAGCAGGGTCGAATAAATTTTCCTATCTCCGGTCAACAGGAAGTAGTGTATTCCTACGCACGCTTTGACACATAGTTGAGTGTAACCTTTCGAATACACTCCACAGGGGTGTAGTATTTTAGCAATATCGGCTGCTATCGTAGATCAATAAAATTATTAAAAAATGAAATAAAACAATACGATTAAAATAAAAATAATACAAAAAATGTCGGAAATTAATTTCATTGTCAATTGGATAGAATTAGATGAATTGGAATCGGAAATTGAAAATCCTGACCCTAGTTCTGGAAGCACAGCAATTGTGGATTGTCAAATGCCTGAAATCATTGAGTTAAGTGCAAATGAAATAAAAGAGTTATTTGAAACTGAACTTAATCCATTTGACAATGTAAATCAACCAATGGAAGCACAAATTAATCACGAAATTTCTCAGCAGCCACCTGAACATGAGCTTGACAACAAAACACATGATGCCCCGCCCCTTTTGACTTCCAAAAGCAATGATTTCTTTGAAACTTTAACACTTGATGATGTTAAAAAACAAATTGAAATGTCCGAAAACAAAAACACTTTAAAAAAGACCCTAAATGATGTACTCAAATTTAGAAGATTTCTAGCAACAAAGCAAGAATACAAAAATATTCATGAAATTGCCCCAGACTTATTAGATGAATATATTGCAAATTACATTCTGTCAGTCAAAAAGAGCGATCAAACAGAATATGAACCGACAACAATACGGAATATGATTTCAAGCATTGAAAGACACTTAAAAAGACACAAATATCCAGTCAAAATTATGACGGAAAAGGACTCCAACCAATTTCAGCTCACAAGAGATGCCCTCCGGGCGAAACAAAGAAGCTTAAAGAAAATGGGAAAAGGGAATAAACCCAATGCTGCAAGTCCGGTATCTGATAGCGAAATAAGAATTTTGTTCGAAAAGGAGTTATTAGGAGGAAAAACACCAAAATCACTGTTAAATACACTGTGGTTCAATAACTGCACTTTCCTCGGACTGAGAGGCACAACAGAAAATTACAATTTAAGGTATATATAATTAAATGATCATATGTCTAAAAAGACTATTAACAATTAATTAAAAAATGCAGTATTTATATAAAAAATAATTCAATGTGCAAGTTATCATATGCAAATTTTCTGCCAAGACTTGAACTCGGATCTCCATATCATGAATAAGAATGGCGTTCTTCATTGAACTACAGAAATTACTTTACAATATGATAACAATGCACATGTTAATCAACAATGCATATGAATATACATTATATGTTTTTACATGTTATTCAATTGTATTTTTCTAATTGAAATTGCTGACTAATTTTGTAATCACTTAAAAAAATAAGCATCCAGGTTCACACATTGACATGAATACATACCAGCAGTGACCGTCCAGTGTGCCAAATTCAGATTTTAAATAATAGCCCAAATTCTTATACATATATATAAAATCTAAAATTTCTTACTAGCCCGGCTATATAATTTTTTTAATTCCCACTAGCCCGAATGGATTTTCACTAGCCAAAACCCTTCGGGCTAGTGCGAATTTCGCACACTACAGCACATTCTTGAAATCAATTAAAAAGTGAAACATGCATTTAAAATAAAATTATCTTGGTTTGTTAAAATATAAAATAAAAACAAATTAACACAAATAAATATAAAATTTAAAAAAAAATGACAGGAACATTTAAATATAATTAGCATGTAAAAACTATTATTTTTTACAGATGGGGAGACATCACATTAAACTGCGACTCAGAAGGGCAGGAATACCTGCAACTAAACGAAAGACAAACAAAAACGCGCACTGGCGACAGTCTTTCGGATACTCGAGCGCTGACGCCAAAGGTCTGGGCTGCTGACAACAAAGAAAGGTGCCCCGTGGAGATGTACAAACTCTTCAAAAAGCACCGACCACCAGGATTTTCAGAGCCAGAACATCCCTTCTACATTGCCCCTAGAACATGTGTCATTACATCGAAAGAAGACCAGTGGTTTACACGAAATCCAGTAGGGGTGAAAAAACTTGGACAAATAATGAAAAAAATGTGCTTAGAAGCTGGCCTCGACAACAATAAAATACTGACAAATCATGCAACCCGAAAAACACTTGTGTCAAAACTTAGAGATAGTGGAGTGGCACCCACTGACATAATGCAGATTAGCGGACATAAAAACATTCAGTCTGTACTTAACTATTCAACTATGTCAGAAAGTAAACACAAGGAAATTTCTTCGATTCTAACAGGAAAAAACAAGAATGAAAAACCCTTACCTGTAAGATCCCATACATCTACAAACACAGAGGTGTCACCAAACCCAGCAGCTTCTTCGATTATGTCTCCCTCTTCATTTCGTGATGTTACTGCTAGCTACTCCACCCACCAACAAGGCACATGTCACGACGTGGCATTTTCATCACAAAATAACACAAATATATCCATCGACAACGCACAAAACAACCAGTTGCAGTCACTTTTTGCGGGTGCAAACGTCTCGATTCAAAATTTCAACGTGTATATGCGCTAAACAGTGTGAAATGTTTAAATTCCACATCAAAATGCTCTTCCCTATCAACCGTAGCAAAATCACATGTGTGTACACATATGCACTGACCTTGACAGTGTTTCGTTTTAAAATGTGTTGTTTATTCCATACATTTTACTGTTCAACTAGTTGACTTATAGTTATCATTGTGACTTACATACTTCAAAATGCTTTTTTGTTGTTGTTAAATCGTTAATAAAGTTTGATGAATTTCCTTAGCAAAGAACTATTTTGTTGTGTACATGCAGCGCTTTTCAGTGGCGGTTCTACGGTCGTGTTTTAAAGGGACTGTACCAGGTTTGAGATGTTTAATAACTGCGTATTACTATAATTAAGATGAAATCAAGTGGAAACAGGATAAATAGAATACATGGTAGGTGCCGGGATGGAGAAAGTTTATCCGGTTCGGCACGAAAATGAAAATAGGGCTCGCTAAAGCTCGCCCTATTTTCATTTTCTAAGCCTCACCGGATAAACTTTCTCCATCCCGGCACCAACCATGTATTCTCTATATACACATGTGTAACATTATAAATAAGCCTGATTGCAATTCACCATGTACATATTATTTGGAGCCGAATGCACAGTAATGCATCTTTCAAGTTTTACAAAACCGGCTGAATTCGAGGTCTTACGATCGCTGTGAATGTTTGGGAAAAAACAATGACATTTGAATGAGATTATCACCATCATGGCGAGATGTTATATTTTGAGTGTTGAGAATAGAATAGAATAGAGTATATAATACAAATGTGTTTCCATATGTAAAAAAAAACAATTACATGGTAATGTTATAATAATGCAAGACCTTAATTGGTACTCTTTAACGAAAGTTGATAACATAACATAGTAAAGTTTATAATAGATACACACATGCATAGGTTTTATTCACAATTCAAAGACAGCTAGATCTTATCTCCAGGTCAACATAAAACACGTCCAATATGTTATTAAAAACAATTGCGGTTTTAACAGTGTTCTCTGAAATATCCTTATATATTTGGAACAGTATTTTTTATATATGACATATGTCAACAACATGTTTATGGCAAACTATTGCAATTTCTTATAAAATAAACATCGAAATTTGGAGAAACAACATCTGAAGTTTGTATTATGTGTGCTTATGCTTGACTTAAATATTTAAAATCAAAGCGTTTGAACTATATATAACGAAATCAATAATCAATAATAACTGCTTGAAAACTAAAAAAAACTATATTCACATTACCGCTTACGGGAAAGAGTTTTAAAAGTAAGATCATGCATCTTCAGATTCAAATTACGTCTTATGCAAATCACAATGGTACTTGCATGGTTACTTAATAAGACTTTAAACTGATATGAAATGCAACATGTGTATCATCATGTACATCGTGCAAGAACATTCTAAGATATTGATATTTTATCGAAAGTTCACATATACGTTCCTTAAATGCAAATACAAGTATATAAATATTTAACAAAAACGTACCCTAAATAACCGGGTAAGCGCACAATTATTAATCTGCCCCTACCTCACGATTATTTGGGGACAGTGTTTTTCGTCGAACAAACATGCAATTAACTTATTATCGTGTATTATCCTTTCAAATAACATAAAGATTTTTATAAAAACAAATTAATCGTTTTTTTTTTATGAACTTAATGATTATAATGTTCTCTTTTACTTATCAAAACAATAACAATAATAACTGTTAACAGGAAGATGGTAATAGTGTTTAACTGCAACGAACGATGTTTCTATTTTATACGAATCACATTTATAATAATGGACAATAAATCACATCCATATGCTAGCTACAAGTAGCGTGCATTTGATTTGTGAATGTTATAACTCAATTAATACGAAAATATGCAAGCAACATGAGATAAGACCAATCACAATTCTGGATAAGCTAGGCCTCAGGGAGATGATTAGTTCGGACGGATAATTCGTTTAAAAACTAGATAATGAGATTCCGTTGTTTTAATGAAACATATTACATGACATCCGCACACAATTCAAAGATAGTGTTATGTACTGGCGATAGAATACCGGCTTGCTTTCGATTTACTTCCATTGACATAATTCTCAAATTATCGTCGTGTCATTATGTTACAAAAATACACTTATAACGCACTGAACTCTATTTGAATGTTTGTATGTTTCGTGTTTACCAACTAACAACAGAAATAGTTTGACATATATAATATGTTATATATCACTTTGATATGTAGAAACTTATTTCTTTTCCATTTTAGTGCTAAACATATTAATTTAATTACGCTTTACATGCGCCAGGTTTTGCATATTATCGCTTATTTTACATATTTTTAATAATATTAATCTTCGAGAAAGCTACGTTCCTCTGTAACTAGAAAGGAGGGGTTTTAATACATTAATAAGACATTAGTTTATAAGCTTATTCAGTATTCAGTCTGATTCGAGGAACAAAACCTGGTAACAATGTACTATAAACGGCACCATTACGTTTTTCAACGTATTTTGTCTGATCTTGTACCACCAAAATAAGCACAAACATCACAGCAAGGTTATTCAAAACACACATTAAATTATCACTGATTGTAAATCAGCAGAGCTGAGATCCTGTGCTGAACCATTTCTCAAATATAACATAATCAACCGCTGTGCTCGGACTTGATATAGTCCAGCTCAAATAAGCTCAGCCTTTTCAAACGCTTTTTCATTACAGAATGTGTTGGCTTGACTTTTACTTTGCACCAAACTTCATAGTATACAGAAAGGTTGGCCTGAATTGTGTTTGTTCTGTTGTTGATCGGATGTGTAGTATTTTAATGTATTGGATTATTTCAAATTTGTTCACAAAACACATTTGCGCGTGTTTTTTTTAGTTTGACAATGTTTAACTGCGTAAGTTTATGAATGTAGTTGATAGTGACGATAAAGGTGTGTGTTATTACAAACAATTTATAATTCTACCTAATGCGACCACACTTAAGAATTAGTTAAGCTGTATATACCATATTAACCACTAGATAACATCATCAAATCTAGAATAATATTCAGGCTTTAACAGTGATACACCGCTTTTATATCCAGATTATGGTTCTTTTAAATAAAATAATTATCTGTTGTTGTTGGTTTTTTTTGTATTTTTAATGATACTGCTAACTTAAAAACTTTCGTATATTTCTTTTCGTTCAGACATTCAAGTGATTCGGAAACAAGGAAGTTGACGTTGTTCACAATTTAACTGTTCAGGAAAGTAAGAATATATAGAAAAAACGTGTTTCGAAATAAAATTTATTAGTGGGTGGTGATATTTATTTTATAGCATATGTGTAATCGATTATTACTGAAGAAATTGTTCTTACTCATAGATACATATTTGCATTTACATACCCGTTATATCACGCTAATGTAATATAATACAATTCGTTCACGCTGAGTCATCACTTGCAATATCTTCAGCGAGGCAAGTGTATGTACATTTTAAAAATGCTACATAAGCGTCATGGACATCATCGAATTGTGATTGAACTGAACTTTTAATTTTTTATGGAATAAATGAAAAACATTATTTAATGTTAAGGAACAAGTCCTTAGAAGCTTTGCGCTTTTACCAATAGGCTATCGTTTGATAACGACAAGATCTCTCGCTGTTTTGTACTAACATATAGACTTGTATTTTTAAATAACTGCATCAATTATGAAAACAAACTTTATTTCAATTTTAAATCGGTCTCGATTATCAAATGATTTAAAGGACTTTTCATGAAGGCTAGGTTACACGTATATCGTATAATAAGTGAAACTCAATTGCATTTAGCATTTAGCATTTAGCATAAACATTACAAAGCAGCTACACGTTATGTATATATTTACCAACAGTTTAATACAATATGTTCAAAACATTTATAACAACACAAACACCACCAACAACAATCATATTAAATATTAACAGATGTATTAAATATTCGTAAAACTCGGACAATATGTAAGCGTTAGTTTTCCTGCTTTTTTTCCGGTTTGTCTTTCTTTACAAAATGAATTAGTGATTTGAATGACTTGCATTCATTTATCCTTCATTCTCAATCGTCATTGGGTTATGGGAAAGGATGTACGTTGTCAATACGCAGAATTCGGATGTAATTTAAACTGCGTTCCCACCAAATATAAGGAAAATCATACCACAAGTTACTTGAGTCATTTAGCAATAGATGTTCTGATTGTTTTGCCTGAAGTATATTTTATCACATATGGGCTATCTTAAGACATTGTGGCTGCTTTAATTTCACATAAGTATGAAGGGAATCGAGTTTCCGCGTGAGAAACTCCGGCTGTTAAGTGGTAAATGTCAAAGGCATTCACATTTCAGTTGAATAGATTTGCACAGGTGTGCACATAATTCATATCTAACCATTGTTATAAAATGATTAAAGATGTAAATTTACATTATTTTAAATTGTCACTTTTGATTTTTGTGTAAGCGTATGTCGTTCTGTATAAGCTTGTATTCATTATAACGTCAGAAGGTTATAATTGCACTTTTATTTCGAGCTTTGCATACAATAAAAAATAAAATTTAGAAAATATCAAGAACACAAATCCACAACATAAAACCTCACCACTTACATTTTGACATACGTTGCGCAAAATGCTTAATTGACTGTCAACCATCACAGACTCTTCGTTAAACGTCGTTTACAATAGTCTGAAATTTACCAAAAGTACATACGTTTCTGAGAACAATTCGTTTATAACTAAACATGTATTTTAAAATTAAACTTCAAACATATCGTGCGCGGTCTTGTTTTATTCGTTACATAAGTACTGCTTGCACAGGAAAAGGTGATGGTCATTGCGTTGGTGGTGATGCTGATTCGAATTGAAGTGGTGCTTTTGTGTATCGTGCTGCTGTAAATGTCGGTGGTTGTGCTGCTTATGTCGAGTATGATTTGTTGTGATTTGAGTGGTGGTGGTGATTACATCGGATAAGGTGACACTTATATCGAAAGTGCCTCATTATATGACAATCGGTGCGATTGTGATCCCGGTGGGAATGAAGTTGATGGTGGAAATGCGGATGATGTCAGTGGTGGTGATGCAGGAGTCAGTTATGATTATATCAATGGTAATGATGCTGATGTCGGTGGTGCTGATGATAAAGCAGAGGTAAGTGCTGCTGATGCCGGTGTTACTGATGCTGCTACCCGTAATGGTTTGAAGTTTGTGGTAGTGTTTCTGATGCCGGTGATGGTTTTCTAACTATATTGTTAATGTTGCTTATTTAGTAGCGGTGGTGATGTGGATATCAACCTTGATGCCCGTGGTGCCGATAGCGATGTCGTTGTCAATAATGCAAGAGATGCTGCGTATGAGTGTGTTATTCTTGTGTCGCTAGGAAGTCGATGCTGGTGTTTCCGGTGTGATGTGTATGGTTAATTAGTTACGATATAAATTGTAATTCTAATGTTTGCGTTGGTTTTAACAAAGGACCTGTTTTAGTTAGATTTGTTGCTTAAATTACAGATACTTATTATGCATGGATGGTTTGAGTAATATTTTTAATAACAGATCGGGCGGTATATCAACTATTTAGCATGTGAAAGCATATGAAATATTTAACTATTGGACGTGAAAGTGTCAATAACATATGCATATCACAATAATAATCAAACGCATGTGTGTTTGTATCGCTTTGTACGACTACCGAAACCGAAATAGAAATCAACACGATGTCCTGTAATATATAAATCTTTCTTGTATTATACACACATACACTTTCCCGTGAATTGAATGTGATTCCATCATCACGACTATCAATTCCATCATCGCCACGACTATCCATTCCATCATCACCACGACTATCAATTCCATCATCACCACGACTACCCATTCCATCATCACCACGACTATCCATTCCATCATCACCACGACTATCAATTCCATCATCGCCACGACTATCAATTCCATCATCATCACGACTATCAATTCCATCATCGCCACGACTATCAATTCCATCATCACCACGACTATCCATTCCATCATCACCACGACTATCAATTCTATCATCGCCACGACTATCCATTCCATCATCACCATGACTACCAACTACATCATCACCGCGTATATCAACGATATCATCACCACGACTATCAACTACATCATCACCGCGTATACCAACAACATCATCGCCACGACTGTCCATTCCATCATCACCACGACTATCAATTCAATCATCACCACGGCAATCGACTTAATCATCAACATTAATGTCACACCAATCATCACGACTATCGCTCCCATCTTTATCATAACTATGAACTACAAAATTGCCATGAATGTCACATTAATCATCACGACTATCAACAACATAATCATCACGACTATCAACTCCATCATCACCACGACTATCAACTACATCATCACCATGAATATCACATCCATCACCTTGACTATCAACAACATCATCACAATGACTATCAACTCCATCATCACCACAACTATCAACTACATAATCACCATGAACGTCACATCCATCATCATGACTTTCAACTCAATCATCATCCCGACTACCAAGTACATAATCACCATGAATATTACATCGATCATCATGACTACCAACTAAATCATCAACATGAATGTCACATCCATCACCACGACTATCGACTCCATCATCACCATAACAATCAACTACATCATCACCACGGCTATCAACTAAATTATTACCATAAATGTCAAATACATCAACATGACTATCTACTCCTTCATCCCCTAACTAAATCATGAACATGAATGTCACATCCATCACCACGACTATCAACTCTATCTCCTCCACGACTATCAACTAAATCATCAACATGAATGTAACATCCATCAGCACAACTATCAACTCCATCTGTATCATGACATTCCACTCTATCATCATCACGACTATCAATCTCCATCGTCATCACTACTATCAACTCCTTCATCATCACGTCTATCAACTCCATCTTCATCACGACTATCAACTACATCATCACCACGACTATCAACAACTTCATCACCACGACTATCAACTACATCATCACCATGAATATCAACTCCTTCATCATCACGACTATTAACTATATTATCATCATGACTATCAACTCCATCATCATCACTACTATCAACTACATCATCACCACGACTATCAACAAATCATCACTACAATTATCAACTCCATCATCATCACGACTATCAACTCCTTCATTATCACGATTATCACCTCTATCATCACCATGAATATCAAGTCCATCATCATCACGACTATTAACTACATCATCACCACGACTATCAACTCTATCATCCCGAACATCAACTCCATCATCACGACTATCAACTCAATCATCTTCACAACTATCAATTCCATCATCACCATGCCTATTAAGTACATAATCAGGAGGCATGTCACATTCATCACCACGACTATCAACTCCATCATCACCACTACTATCAACTACATAATCACCATGAACGTCACACCCATCATCATGACTTTCAACTCAATCATCATCCCGACTACCAAGTTCATAATCACCATGAAAATTTAATCGATAATCATGACTTTCAACTCCATCATCACAATGACTATCAATGTCAACATTATCACGACTATCAACTCTATCATCATCACTACTATCACCACCATCATCAACATGAATGACACACCCATCACCATGACAATCAAATACATCTTCATCACGAATATCAACTAAATCATCGACATGAATGTCAAATCCAGCATCACGACTATCAATTCCATCATCATCAGGCCTATCAACTAAATAATCAACATAAATGCGACATCCATCACCACAACTATTAACTCTATCTTCATCCCTACTATCAACTTAATCATCTACATGAATGTCACATCAATCATCACGACTATCAACTCCATCTTTATGACGAATATCAACTAAATCATCAATATGAATGTCATATCCATCATCACGATTAGCAATTCCATGATAATCACGACTATCAACTCGATCATCACCATAATTATCAATTCCTTCATCATCACAACTATTAACTACAACATCATAACGACTATCAAAACTATCATCATCATCATGACTATCAACTCCATCATCCCGACTATCATCTCCATTATCCCGCATATTAATTCCATCTTCATCACGACTATCAACTACATCAGCATCACGACTATTAACTCCATCATCATCATGACTATCAACTCCATCCTAATGACTAACAACTCCCTCATCACCACAACTATCAACTCCATCATAATCATAGCTATCAACTCCATCATCATCATGAATATCATCTCCGTCATCATCATGACTATCAACTCCTTCATCCACACGACTATCAACTCCATCTTCACCACGACTATCATCTCCATCATCACCATATAAATCAACTCCTTCATCATCACAACTATGAACTACATCCTCATCACGCCTTTAAATGTTATCATGATCATGACTATCAACTCCATCATCCCGAATATCAGCTCCATCATCATGCCTATCAACTTCATCATCACCAAAACTATCAACTCCATCATCATTGTGACTATCAACTCCATCATAATCATGACTCTCAACTCCATCATCACCATGACTATCAACTCCATCATCACCATGACTATCAACTCCAAATTCATAACGACTATAAACTCCATCATCACGACTCTCAACTCCATCATCATCACGACTCTCAACTCCATCATCACCATGACTTTCTACTCCATCATCGTCATGACTATCAACTCCATCATCATCATGACAATCAACTCCATCATCACGACTATCAACTCCATCATCACCATGACTATCAACTCTATCATCACGATTATCAACGCCATCATCCTGAATATCAACTCCATCATCACCATGACTATCAACTCCATGATCACGACTATCAACTCATTCATCAAGACTATCAACTCCATCATCCCGATTATCAATTCCATCATCATGAATATCAACTCCATAATCACGACTATCAACTTCATCATAACGACTATCATCCCCATTATCACGAATATCACTCAATGATCACGACTATCAACTCCATCATCACGACTATCGACTCCAAAATCATCATGACTACCAACTACATCATCAACATGACTATCAACTTCATCAACTTCAAGTAAAAAAAAATGAAGAACGGATGCCTTTGCGACGGGGTTTTGTGAGTGGTCTGTCAACAAGCGAATTTATTGACATGTCTTGAACTTCAACTACATCTGTGCCGTTATTGATCTAAGTGTCATAGAAACAGGACCCTTTTATGTTTTAGACTTTAATGCGAACCTGTCATCAGTGTAAAACGTTGTGGCATGCTGTCTATCATTGACTTTGTGTGAGAAGAACTGGTTGTCCCCAATATATACATCCTTGTTCGGTAGTGACTCCTGTAACAGCTGGTCCAGTAACAGGGCTAATAGACAATTAAGAGTTTGTGTTTAAGGATTGCGACAAAAACTTTCAAAATCATGCGTGATATTTTATAGTGTGAAGCTGCACTATTGCACTATATGTATAGTCACAAAACCAAATTTATATTTCAACCCATAGCTTAAGTGATTTTTTTTTTTAAATATGCCTAACGATATAATATGCGCGTTTATTTATTTTTTCGCTAAATTGTGTTTGTGTATATGTGCTATGAATTCCATTAATATTTTTTTAGTAATGATCAATACTGAGTAAATGGCAAATCAACTTAAATATCGTTACAACGTTATGGTTTGCAATTCTGAATTTATTATGATCGCTAATTGCTGCCCTTTACATTATATAACTATGTACATAAAATAGCATTATATACATTAACTAGTACATAATAACCTGTAATGAGTTATTAAAACATGTTCACTATTTCTTGTCGTATTACTACTGTCAGTTTCAAACTGTATGAAAACAAATTTGAGAGATGACTGGGCACTTCTAGATCAGTGTTATGTATACATAGAAATGTGGGAATTATCAAGCTAGTTGTTTTTTGAAGGTTAAATGGAACACCACATGTGCTTTTTGTTGACTCTGTTACACATGTCAGCTTCTTTCCCTTCAATGATTATGATGCTTGATATTAACTATCAATTCATAAAGCTGCAAATGTAAGATTCTGAAATGTAAGTGAAACAAATAAAAAATGAACGCATGTTCATCGTCATTTGAAAAGTTTATTCACCTGAAAAAAGCGGATCTTTGTAAATAGCTTCTTGCGCAATATCATTTGTCGGTATAAGCAATGAGTAGTTACGAACTGTCAAGATGTTGGATATTTTGACAATATGTATATGTTATGAGATTCAGTCGAACAACCCTTCGAAAGAAAAACACATTTTGTCATTAACGTTTTAAACGTATGTGTTTCCAAAAGGAAACATAATAAGGCATTTAATTTAATTGTAAATGAAAGTAAGAACATGTAAACCCTTGTTTCGAAATAAAACTATTTATATAATTTAGTGGGTGATATTTATGATATCGCATATGTGTACCTTATCGATTATTACTGAACTAAATGTTCGTACTTATACATACATATTTGCGTTAAAGTAGCGCGTTATTTGACGCTTATGTAATGTATTACAATTCGTTAACGCTGAGTCATCACTTGCAATATCTACAGCGGAGCAAGGTTATTTAAATAAACAAAATGCTATATAAGCGCCTTGGACATTATCAAATTGTGTTTCAACCGAAGTAATTTTGCATGGAATAAATTAAAAATGTTATTTAATGATTAGTCTCAACTTATACTACAACACGTTTTTAGAAGATTTGCGCTTTTACCAATAAGCTATCGTTTAAGAACGACAAGACCTCTCGCTGAACTGTTCTTAAATATAGACTTGTATTTTGAAATAACCGTATCAATCATGAAAACAAACTTTTATATAAATATTAAATTTTAAATAATATTTCTCACCGTCCAATTAGAGAAACAATGTAACAATATGCAATGCTATAATAAATACAAAGCTATCATTCCGTTAAGATCAATTTAAACGTCAAAACGTGTGAGAGTTTGTATATTTGCAAAACATTCACGATTTCAAATTTTAGGCGATATACAATCTACAAAATGGTTGACGTTGATCGTTCAAGTGTTAATACATATTCAACAAATACAAAATAGAAAGTTAACACAAGGGTCATGTTTGACGTTGAAAAAAAGACAAATCCTATTAGTTTGTATTTGAATTCTTACCAGTAACATACTCCGCGTAACCCAAAAAGAGCCTGGCAATATATTGTCATATTTAGTTGTAATTTGGTATGACATTTTGTTTATGTGTCAGACAAAATGTCATAAACTAGTGCTAAAATATTGTCACATAGTTTCTTTGTGTGTAGAAGTGCCTGACTGTCTGACAGGTGTAAAAAATCTGCAGATATTGCCATGTTCAATATCGAGAATGTTTTCATGAAGAAAAGTATTCAAGCAATATAAAGTATTTTAAACCACATTGATGTTTAAACTTAACGAAGTACTTATTAATAGTTATTAAATGCTTGTTTATATGCTTTACGCTTATATCCAGTGTTTGTGTTCTACTGTGGTGTCTTCAATCACCTTTAATCCAGTGAATTAACACATAATCATTATTAGTTCAGTTTAATAAGATCTCACAATCTCATCAGTAATGAAACGAAAAGATGGATTTCAATTACAAAACGCAGAAATCCGCCAGTTTTATCTTAACTTATGTTCGCATAATAATATAAATTGTGTTTTGTCATTATTAGCATACACGCCGAATAATATTGTATGACGATTCATTTTGAGCTTTTTCTTAGGCGATATAAATCAATTCCGAATCCTCAGAAGGAGCATATCATTTGTCGCTGATCAACATAAGTCAGAAGGCTGCTCTGTCCGTCAATCCATTGGCCCTACCGCGTCCCACTCAGAACCACACAGTGTTTGATAACGATGCTAATACATTATTACGTGATAACTTGTTTAAATTAAATAGCGTCCGCTTAGGTGGAACATCCACAAATATTTGACATTTCATTTTTCTTAAAGTCATATGCTACGTATGTTTTTTAGCCGACAAAAAAACGCATCGTTGTGTCAACGTAGCATTCCTATTATCAATATATTTACTGATTAAGATGTGCATATGTGTAAGGTTTAGCCAAAAAGTCAATATGCTTTGCGGTATAAACTATTTGTGATGATACTTACTTTGTATGCGTTGCAAAAAAGTTGTTTACTAAAACAATGTACCACGTATGTGATAAACATATTAACATATTTATAATACTAACACTGAAGTGTAATTAAACAACTCTCTGTTAACAGTAACCTGCAAAGCAGAGGACGTTGTTGGTCCAATAATTGTTTTTATTGTAAACACGTTTGTATAATGCAAATGTGTCTTATTTCACACTGTATAAATAAAACAGTGTTATAACTCCTTAAATTGATTAGTATCAAGAGTGGCTCGACTTATTTTTCAGACAATAAATCTGCGAAGAACGCTCTGTCTACCTATGCTACATTACTACGCTAGTTCTATATATTGTCAGTATAATGTGATTGTCTTACATGTAATATCGCTACTCGGTAACTATTTTAAAAACTAAATTTTATTTTACAAATAACACAGAATGGAATGTTAAGCTTTAAGTACTATTTAATATTCATGTATGACGTTAATACATTTTGCTTAATGACTGTGTTGACTGGTAAAGATTGGTATATTATGTTACTAATATGATATGTTTTAATTCCAATTTTTCAACGTAATATTCATTGACTTTAAGGGGTGTTTTCATATTCATAAAATGAATATTTTCGACAAAAAGATTAATGTTTAATGATAAAAATCACTTTGGTAAATGCTTTCGTTGTTTTTTTCTTTGCCTGTTGTATCATATTACTATTTAAAACGTTTTTGTTTTCACCTAACCAGACTGAATTTTAATAAATAATTTTATACAGATTTCAATATTTTGGACATCTACATGTATTCTTTGTTTTCCCGCCATTTGACTCTACATCATTTGACGCACTATGAAAAATATTGTGTGTATTATATTAACAATCAACTAAGCCAAATGAATGTTCTAAACATTAGTTTTGGATTAGCCGTTACTGTATGTGTTCATAAAAAATAGGATCATCCACAGCCTCAATCTCAATTTCAACGTATTCATACTACACGAATAACTCGATGTGGTCTGTTCAAAACACATATCCCATTGCCTAACAAAATGGACAGCAATCGAATCCGTTAGTTTGATGTTTTGTACGATAATGTGGTCATGTCAAATTTCAGATACGTTGCCTGTGTTGAGTCTTAAGTAAACATATACAATCTATATCATTGAGAATTAACAATCTAAGGGTCCGAATATTTGCATTTGATTGCAAATCAGACATGAATTCTCAATATTTCTAACACATTTATTTTACTTACTTGCATTACACTTTGATTGTGTACAAGTAAATATAACTTTTAATACGCAAACCATACTAAAATGTTAAAATTGAATTATGTTAATTATTTATAAGCGTATTCCTATATGATACAATACAAATACTTGCGATGTTCACATTTTGATTATTTATCAATTGCGCGTAATAAAAGAATTACTCTCCTGATAATGTTAAGATATTGACGATATAGCTATATTAAAGTATTTAACATTCACTTATAGTTTGTGCATAATAAGTGTTTCATTCCTTCGACAATTAAAAACGCAACACGGTTGATTGATGAATGCTTTCATTAGTTTTGTTTCTTCCATGAATGTTGGGGACGAAACGTACATCTTTTGGTCATTTGCTATATACCCATACACTGTGCGAAGATATCCTATGGAAGATTGGCTAGACTTCTAATTTATCACAAAACTCAAAATTTAGTTAAAAAAGACTGAGTGTGATAAACTTACGACCACAAAATAATACGAAGTGAGTCCGTATCATTAAGAGATCTTGTAAATCGGCGAGGTTAAAAGAGCATATTTTGCAAATGTTTTGTTACGGCGTTGTGTTTATGATGATAATATGTCGTAACATTTTATGTTAAAGAAATTCAAAATATATGAAATGCAAAATGCAAGTGATATTCTGGTAAGAGTATATATTTTTTGTTCTGGAAAAGTTTTAAAGTAACATTATAATGTACTCCTCGGAGCCTAATGTGAAACTTAGCCGAATGAGACAAGTTTATTAAATGTTGTTTTGTTTTTGTTATTAAAGCCTTTTAAGTGATATTATAGCTTTTTTAAACACCTTATTTACAATTCAATTTCAAGTATTGAACAATGCGATATGATTTCAAAAATAACACCAGTATATTACAAATAAGGTGCCTATATATCTGACATTAACTTAGACTTATCACGGATATAGAGCAGCATCGCGAAACAAGTATTAGCAAACATTTTTATTTTACAAACCCAGAAACTCCACGACCATGTGAGCAAGTGGACACTATCTTAGACTTCAAACAGAAGTATTAAAGGTGTCAAGACGCGCTAACCTATAGTACACCTAGAGCAGTGAAAGCTACTATACGAAACCAAATGTGTTTGGTCTTTAACCTAGAGGAGTCGTCAGAAGAAATATGGCGTTACCACTCTGAACAACAAGGACGGGTATCTGAAGCTAGACAATCGAGAATATGTAAGCTTCCTTAAACGTGAATTAAACTCGGTCTTAAACATGGACATAGGAGGAACATTACGCTTTTAAAGCTCTCATCTGAGTTCAATGTACACCAACTATCGAAGACTTGACCTGGTGATCTAGTGTCTTATCCCATTTGATGCAGATTCGAACTTGTCCTAGGAATTGGTAAGATGAACATGCTGGCAAATCTTCATCAAGATTTCATAAACTTGGCTTTTAAAAGGATAAACTGTGTTTAAAAGATTTTCGATTGTGATTTGGTCTTTGACCCTTCTTTACTTGGAATCAAACTTGGCCTAGATATTATCAATATCAAATTTGTGACCATTCACAAAACTTTGACGATATAAAATGTAGAACTTATAATTCGGACAATTATATAATTATTATGTTAACTGTTGACGCGAATCACATTCAAAATGTATAAGGACAAGCCCAGAGAATCTTGTTCTTGAACGTTTTTTGGGCAATTAACTAAGTCTCTAATTATGAGATACTATTATTTTTCCATTATCTTTTAATTGCGGTTCTCGGCATTAATTGAATACTGATACGAATACATATCTGTATGGGTTTTATGTAATGTTCTGTCATAGACTCCACAACTGCATTACTAATGTAAACAAACACCCATGATCAGTATATTAATTTCCATGTGGTTGCACTCCAAGATAGATATAAACATATGATTTTTTTTGCCCTAATGAGAACGCCTGCTCGACCCACAAATGACATATGTTCATCAAGGTATTCGTTGATAACATATGTGCCTGCATATTTGCATAAATGCTTACCCCAAATATTCGTATCATTACACAAGTTGTACTTTTCAAGGTAGATGTTAGATATTGAGAAAAACTCGACCGCTGTTTTTTCTGTATGATCACTCGCCTATAATACTGAATTTTTGTTGTTAATAATTTTCCACTTAGTGTAATATTAACTGTTATATTTAATTTCTTTTTTGTTGGTAATTTACTTTGCTACGCTACATTGTAGTAGTAGTAGTAGTTGTTGTTGTTGTAGTTGTTGTAGTAATATTAGTAGAAGTAGTAGTAGTTGTAGTTGTTGTAGTAATAGTTGTAGTTGTAGTAGTTGTAATTGTAGTTTTTTCAGATACAAATAATGAAATTCTAGTTATCATTTACGTTCATAGATAAATAAAAGAAGGTTATAAATCAACATTAACCATATGCTTGTGTGAAGACAAATAGCATCATGTACACGCACGATTGCAAAATAAAGCTTTCAAACAGCATGTGGGAATCTTATCTGATATATATTTTTTTTCTTCCTGCAAAAAGCGAATGATGACTACATTTTTCTCCTATAAGTTAACTGAATCGTTCTTTCGATCTTTGAAACCATCAAAAGGAACAAATAAAGCGGTAAATAAGGTGATATTTTGGCGACATGAACTCAGAGAACACACCATATTTCAAAATATGTTAATTGATATGAAGAAAACCCTCGTCCTCGATTACATCCTGTTCACTGTCCATTCATATCAAAGCATGGGGTGGTGCGCGATCCACGATGCCTTTACTATTGAAAAATATGAAATATAAGTACGTATGCGTTTAAATTATGAAACCAAATACCCGTCAGGTTAACACTGTATGGCAGGTAATTGAGTACAACTTTAAATTTCCAATTTTACCGAAATGTTTTAATATAAATGCACTTATTGTTTGTCGTTTTAAACAGGTACCATAGAATTTCTATTTACAATGGTAATCGTCACAGACGTTTTCAAAAAAGTTGACTTTTGTTTAAACCTATTATACATGTTTATTGTATAACACATGGTAGGAGTTGTAGTAGTTGCAGTATTAGTTTAAGTAGTTGAAGTAAGTAGTAGTAGAAGAAGTAGCAGGTTGTTTTACCTACTTTTCCTTAGTAGTTCATTATGGCCCTGGCAATCTGTACAGATAGAGCCACCAACCTTAAATAACTACCAGCTTAAAAAAGATGTAACAAGTTAACAAATTAAAAGCCTACCAGATAAATTTTGAAGTGATAAACATGTTTTCACATCCTGTTAAAGTTGTGTGCACCAACGTCAAAGAGTTTTCGTTTTGAGTTGTTTAGCAAGAGAAAATATAACATGTAAAAATATAATCAGACTCAAATAATGGTTGTATTTCCTTCAGAAATACAAAACATATATTGGGCGAGTCTAGTCTGGCGTCCGATAAGCGGAGGTAACACAATAATCAGTAAGGACGTCAACCTGATGTAGTGTAAACATAGAGGTTAAACTGGGAAAATTAAGTAGCTAATTTCCATTGGAAGAAAAAAAAATTATTACTTAACAACAGTATTTGTATATATGAACACACACTTATCTTCGTCTACCTTAATTGCAACAAACGTGTTATATAACAAGTATCATGGTTGTTTATATCATTTCACAAAACATAAAGACTGTATAAAAACACCTTTTGGTCCACATGACAACAAACTAATCAGGATGTTTGATGAACGAAATATATTTGGGGGTTTACAAATATTGTGGGTGTGTTTTCTTTATCCGTCTAATCGCCGTAATTTAACAATCTGTCTTTATTGCACCACCCAACACAAAAGCGGCAATGTAAATTTTCTTCCTGTTGATAATTTAAACATAATTAGGCGATGAAGAGCGACGTCCAAATGAAAGGCATACGCATAGAACCTACTATCTGATTACCATCTCATTTGGTGAAAATAGAAACGAAACAAGATTCCTTGTATTATGCAATAGGACGAACTTTACCATTTCATTTATCTC
>VMBQ01003568.1:99293-112808 GCA_007657795.1 Dreissena rostriformis | reverse complement strand
ACACACACACACACACACACACACACACACACACACACACACACACACACACACACACACAAGCTCCTGTGACGAAATATGTGCAAAAGTCGGAACCTGCCTGAAACATGACGCCATATCGCGATATCAGAACATTACCACTGGGGAGCCCCTCTGTCCGGTTTTATGCACCGCGAAGTGGTGCCGTGACACATGCAACGGTGATAAAACCGTAACAGTGACATCGGAAATCCTTCAGGCTATGTGTACGAACGCCTTAATGGACACAGTCAGTTATTTTTATACGTGTTAGATTATTTTACAGTTTATCCGTTTAAAAGAGCAAATTAAATAAATATTTACGCAAACGTAATGATAAATCCCGAATGTTGTTTACATTTCGTGACGTCATTTGACGTTGCAACGTCATTTCAGCAAAACAACAAAATGCGATTGGTAAATAAACGAAAACTAAGCCAATGAAAACGCTTAAAAAGTATATTACACATGTGTAATATAAAAATATATGTTATGGTTATATTACCTGGGAAACAGTGTATGGCATGTGATAAATTTAAATGTTTAATTTATTGTTGTATTAGGCTGTCAAACTTTATTGCATGTTTTGCAATAAATGTTGTTTTGCCAATATTATTTATTACAGTATTTTCATCTTTGTATGATTCATAAACTGTTTGAAGATACCACACACATAATCATACACATATTTATTATTGTATTATTTTTATCACTGTCAACAAGCAACTAAAATACCCGATTGTCTCCTGCATTTCAACATGCGATGGTACCCATATATTTAAATAATTATTCACAGAAAATTGACTGGCATTCACAAATATTTGTTTAAGATGGCAAACGTGTGCATTATACACTGGCAATATTTGATTAACAGTATTGCAACCTCAGAGGTGCTTTATTTGATATTTCATTTGCATTTGTTCCCTTAGACTTTGCATTGAAAGTACAGCTATATATAGTGTATCTGTGTTTGCCATTTTCTGGTTTTTATTTATTTATTACTCATGGCCTTCACAATTATGCATTTATGTTTTTCCATTAATTTGTAATATCGTCGGTATTATTATTAAGCGTGGCCTTAGATGTTGTTGATATTACTGTTGTTTTTGCTTATGTCCGTTGTTGTACTGAAGGATATCACTTCTTATTTAGAACGTTTCATTCTATGAAACTATCACATCCTTTTAGTTGAATGTGTGATTATTGATTTTGACAATAGGCCGTGAATTCTTTTCTTAACTTTTTTTAATCGGCCATGTATGAAGTACCGGTAAACGTGTATAATGTGTAGTAAAACTAACNTAAAACGTGCACAAGAGAACATAAGCTCGTGATGTGAAAGCCGCCTGTACATACAGGTATATAATCATGACGTCTTTTGACTCCAATTGACAAACTGGCGTTTGAGAAATTGCTGATGGGTAAATTGGATGAAAAACAAACGCTGTTTACAGTATAATTATCCTTTCAAGAAAAGTACGTCAAATAATGGAAGCATTGACCTTCCACAAGGGAAATAACAAGGCAAATAAACGCTTAACATGCTATTTTTGAACATGTTGAAGATACGAACAAACTTAACGGTCGTAATACACTAGAAACAATGTATAGGATGCGATAAATCATTATAGAATACACGTTTGCGATGACCAATTAGGAAACATTATTGAGGATATGGTGACTTATGAATCGTATTGCGCTTCACAAAATCTTATTAATTGTATGTTGGATAACCAACAATTAACGCTAGATAAAACATATAAGGAAAATTCCCAACCAACTGCTGGCTGTTTTTTTTTTCAAGTACATAGTAGCAATATCAAAACTATGCTATGATGTATCAATATTTCTGCGCGGAGGTTGTGTGGTCTCGTGATCCGAAAAGGTGACTGTCAGGGATTAAACATCGGTCCATTTCATGTATATCATTTTTACAACGGTCTCAATATGTCATCTTTGTTAAATATTGGTTTATTCCAAATATTATATCTTAAAGAAACAGGCATGGTTAAACAAACTTATTTAATAAAAATATCTTAAAATGCCAATGTGCGTCATTGTTTTGAAATTATTTGTGTGTTTTTTTACTTAAAAAAAGTAATGTAACTTTCCAAGGGCTGAATCTGATATAAAGGTAGCTCTTTAGCTACGTGTATCATGAAGTGTTAACGATAGACACATAATTAAACTCCAATAGATCAATCAATGATCTATTATCTGTCATGAGCTGTCAAGTATAATTTAAAAAAAAAATCTTAACATATCAATTGTGTTACTATATGCGTTGCATTGTTCAGTTTTATAACTTATGTGTAGTGTTATTTATTTCAATTACAACAATAAGAACTAAATCAAGAAAATACGACATATATTTAACTGCACACGTTATGATTTATTTTATGTGTTTGGTAAATACATAAACAAAACAAGTTGCAACCTAAAAAAAAAATAGGAAATAAACCAAAAAGTAGTCAGTGTACGATTTTCGTAAGAATGTGTGCGGGCTTTGAGACATTTAAGAAAAAGAAACATAGAAGAAGTTAGTTTGGTAATTACTCGGGTACTCTGCGATCACTCTGCAATTCATATGTTCATATGTGTTTTCCTGGAAAAAATACCTTAATCCGACGAGATCCTCCGCCATATGGGTGTCCAGTGTACTTTCATGGCAACGTAATTCATTCCCCCCTTGTACTACGAAATAACATTATAAGAACTATTGTCTGAACTATTAATATATCTGGTTGATTAAAGCTGTGATCCGAGAACGTGATTGTCAAATAAAATACGTTTACACTTTATAAATGGTCCTATTCATGTATTTTATTTTCACAAAGGTCTCAAACGATCAGCATTTTTGCAATACTGGTTTACTCCAAATACATCAGGTTATAAAAAGATACAGGTATCACACCTGGAGAAAAAAAAACATTTCGGATAAAAGTATGTTATAAATTGCAATGTGCGTTTTCGTATTGAAATTCATTGTGTTTTGTTTATTAATTCACAGCAACTTAACTTTAACATGAATTAAAATTTTACACCATATTTTATGTGAAGAAAGCTCTTGAGCGACGTCAATTATGAAATGTAAAAGATACACGCGCCAATTAAACGCTTATATATTAGTTTATGATCGCTTATATGTTATGAGGTTACATGTATATTTAGAATAAGTATGGCATATTGATTGTGTTACAATAAAACTTGCACTTTGCAGTTTTACTGCTTATTGCAACTTATTTCATTTGCGTCATAAAGGAATGTTTTATCGAACTGCACAGGTTATGACAGTGTTCACATAAACTGCATACCCAAGGATAATGCCATATTTGATATGGTCGCTGTTTACATAAACAGAACGAGGATTAACACCTTATCTGTATAATGCATGGGAAACCAGTGTATTCGATTTACGATCTATAATTTGAATCATTTAATCATACACTTATCGACGATAAAGTAAGCATGTCGGTCGGGCGTGACTTTTTCCTTTTTAAGGCTGGTTCAACGATTGAAATTGGTTGAGTTACTCACTATAGTAGACATCCATTGAGGAAACTCTGAAAAAATACTCAGAGAAGTTCTGGATCATGAGGAGGTGGCATATTGGTTTTCATGTGTTTTATTCTATTAAATGTTGGATAAACGTTTTTTAATTGAATGGATGGGGAACACATTGCAATACAGACATTCGTTGAATAAAGCTCTGAGTACAAATCATAATCTATGATGGTTGATTTTACAGAAGTTCTTTTGGGTATCGTAAGTTTAGAAACAGTCGGCTATGTGTTCAGAGAATGTAATCGCGGCAAAATGGATTCAAGATGATGACGTCCATGTCGACATAGGAATATTTTGTTTGGTTTTATACCCTTTATAAGTGTAAGTTAAATATTAAATGCCGCCCACTTTCAAGCTATATCAGACAAAATAGTCATTAGATTTGTTTGAGTTAATATTTGCTCTGGATCTCGACTTTACAGTGTTCATTTGATAAGCGAGAGCTGTTCGCCATGTTGTGTGTGGCCGTTGCTGCATTTCCGTTATCTTTTGAGAGGTTTATAAGCTGTTTGGTATGGAGTACATTTCTAAATGTGTTTTATTTAGTTGTATTAACCACAACGTTAAATGATCTAAATGTGCCTCAGATTTGTTATGGTTAATTTAGGGGTCTCGTTTAATTTCAGAAATTAGAAAAACGCATTTAAATGGACTTTTCGTATTTTTGAAAATGTCATTCAATGAATTGACTAACAAAACTGTTTTATTTTAAATAGTTTTAAATCATTATAATAGTAATGGAAAAGGTAGAAATATAATGTCCCGGATTTGGATTCCAACCCGGGAACTCTAGTGCAAAAGCTAACTCCTTTTGAATTAGAAAGGGATTTTAAACGCAATCTCGTTTAGGCAAAGAGTCAGTATATATGGTATTCATGTTGTAGTATTGGTATTTTATATTAAAACCTTCAAACAACAGTTTTAAGAACGTAAATGTAATATTTAAATAATAAGTATTTTAGTCTTCTTTAATTGGACCCTTGTAGCGATTTCTGACGTTTTATGGAGGAAAATGTATGTGTCTGTTTAGTAGTTAACGTTTGTGTACCGAAATATAAAAGTATGGAAATAACTTTCGTATCAAGTATTGTTTATCTCAATTATAATATTGTTCTTTAAATAAATACAGATTTTAACTTATGAAAGGAATAAACAAATAAGGCGTTTTTTTTTTAATTTTGGCGCATCATAAAAATAAAAACAGAGTATATAACTTCTTCATGCCACTTTCCCGCTCCGTAGGGACGCTTGCTGTCGCCCTTACACCTGCTCACATGAATTCCTTGAAAAGTTCATGTACGTATTACAAGCACTAGGTCCAGTGCAATGCACCTTATTATATTTGGAATATTCGAATGTTGTTCAAAGTTGTAGAACAAATTTATATAACCCCGACATGTTGGTCATATATTTATTCAAGGTTTTGTTTCATAAACGAATCAGCTGGAAGCACCTCCAATCACGTGTCCAGCAAATAAGGAAATGACGAGTTGTACTTTCAAAACATCTAAGCCGCAATCCCCTTTTATACACCTTGAAATAGTACTTAAGAGTATGCACTGGTACTGTTTCGTGTAAGACTTGTGTTGCTATGTTATTCACTTAAGGCATTATTTTGTTGTTTTTTTCGTTAATAACAACAGCAATTCATAGCAAGAATACAATTTCGTTTGACTGGGATTCGATTTCAATGGTTATTATAAAACGTTAATTTTATAGACTAAATCGGCATGTAAATAATTATGTAGAATTTATCGTTAAAAGTTTGATTTATACATCATGTGACACATTAAAACAACATGTATAGTTAAATAAATAACTTAATATTATAACTAAGTATAATATCGCTATTAGTGTAATTTTCTAATGGATTAAGGGATTGCTATTAAAATATTTATTATTTTTCAAATCGTACAGTATACTATTATAATTGTGCAAGCACATTAATATGTGTATAGGTTTAACACCTTAAAGAAAGAGTGCTCTTGCACTGTTTCAAAGAAGGAAATCATCTGCTTTAAATCGTCTTCACATTTCACATGCCAGCGAGTACTAAAATAAAACTTAAGTGGCGCTTGACACATGAAATGAACCGAAGAACAATGGAACGAGATCCCGGATAATATATCATTACAGTAAGGGTGTTAAGTGGACCACTAACAATTGATTAAATTAGAACAGGTACATTTCGGTCAATTTCTTAAGTATGTTGTCCACAGAATAAATTCAAGTTTAAATTTGCACCAGATTAACTTTTAATGAGTTTAATATTTTCGGCTAAAACTGAAAACCCTTAATGATGACATATACACAAAGTGAACCTTCATGTCAGATAAGGGACCCATTAAGGTCGCTTACCTTTAAGTGGTAAACGATATTTACCTGTCCGTTGTTGACCAAATAGATTCATAAATCGGCAAGAAATCCCATGACATGTTTCTGCTTTTAAATTGTTTCCATTTTAATGCTAAGAAATTTCCTTCGTAAGACCCGGCAACGATCACACATTATGTTGGCAACAGTCTACGCTCGGAAAGTGTGCACCGAGTAAAATCTTGAGCAAATAGCAACACTAAATAAATGCTATTCGCTTTCTTTCTAAAATTATATTAAAGTGAGCTGCATGAAACAATTAAATACCATTAATAAATGGTATAAAACGGCAAAATATACCTGCTTCGGAAAGAACGTCGCCACCTTGATTTCCTTTTGATCATCCCGGATTTACCCCGTAAGTATTAAAGGGAGACTGTAAGATTTTTATATGTGTTAAATTGTAATATATTGATAGAAATATGTTACAATAACACAAAATATGCAAGATTTTTTTTTACATTGAAGACGAATTTCATAAAATGCAGCAAAGACAAGGTAGCGCTGGTTAAAGCCGATGCCGACACTTTTACTTAGGAAACAAAATTGTGTCTTTGTGTCGTATGAACGAATCTGCACTAAAACTAAATTTAGATTCACATTGGACATGCATGATATATATGCTGGCGAATTCGGCTTCCAGCCATTTTCGATTTCAGATTTAAATATCTGTCTTATTTAGCATTTTTCGACACATGTTCTTCTTAACTTTTATTTTAATTTATATTGAAATATATGTATACATATTTTTAACACATTTTATATAAATTCATAAATATTTGACAAAATCGTACAGTCTCCCTTTTATAAAGTGGGTATACCTTTTGTAATTGGATGAGAAACACATTGCAGTTGGTGAAAAACAACAAAAACATAACTTGTATACTTCTTGATTGTGTAATCATTTCTGTGGCACCTATGGACGGGTTTACCCACTTAATGATTGTTACAAACTTTTGGAATCGGTTGAGCAACGCCTTAAAGTATTGGCGTTTATTGCGGTAACTCATGGTTCACATCACAAAATGTGTGTTATCGTTGTTCGCTAGACGTGCTTTAATGGTACCGACACGCAGTGGACGTTGCTATCATGACGAAAGTAGTAAGTATATTGATATACTGTTTTAACATATATCGTCCTTTTTCAATTATTAGCGTTTCGTACATGAACATTCATAACAGATGATAATTAATTTCGTCATACAGAACAATATAACATCATTGTGAGCATTGTTACATAACAACAACAACAGCCGTTTTCTAAAAAGCTGCAGGTACTTCAAATGACGCATACTGATTTTCAGTTGAACCGGCAATGTATCATTGTATATTTGCAATTGCAGTATGTATCATTGATTTAAGTATTGAATTGGCACTAAGATTTCCTCTATAAGATTTCCTCTATTAAAATTTACGTTAAAATGTTTTCCTTTCCATAATGCAGAAAAAGAGTCAAACTGATGAAATAGTAGCCCACTATCTGTTACGGTTTGATTGAAATCGAAGAATAAGATCAAATATTTATAGATCGACTGTAAATATATATTTACGCTCTTAGATTGCATGAGTCTTCGAGCAATTACATATCGCTATTTTATAACTGTTGTATATCCACAAAAAGAGATCCATTTTCAAGCGTTTTGCTTGAACACTTATTGTTAAAATTGTCTTTCTCACTGTTTTGTTTTATAAACAGTTAAAACCATCGTAGATAGGAGCTAAAAAAAAACTTAATTATATAAACGGCTTAACATTACACTACTAATGAATTTGGTTAATATTGATATTGCAACCAATAAATTATCATAAAAATAGTGTTTTTATCGGCACGATCGATCTGGACAATGATTGGCTTTAAACTGAAAAGCCAATTCATGTTTACTCGGTTGAAGCGTTTCAGTTAACTTCAATGTAATGTTTTATTAAACAAATGATTGAATGCGGAAGTTGGACGAAATGTCGATTGCATATCGTATTGGTCAATAAATCATAAAAAAGCACCAATAAAGCAAAAGCTATACGCAGGACGGCTATCGATATTTAAAACATGTTAAATCACCGACCCGATTCTTTTGTCTTTTTTTTAATTTATGAGTTTGAATAATCATTATTTAATTATGTGAATTTGGCTTTCATAGTGTGCACTCAGGCATGGCTAACTATGATGATATTCAATAGTAATTCGACTAAGTATACTATTAAAAACAAAAAAATATGGCAAACTAAATCTTTCAAACTATTGAAGGATTATCATGAACATGTCTGATATGTTAACACAGAACAAACCAAATGCCTCCGATTAAAATTATGTTAAGGTTTATCGAGGGCGTTAGTGGATGATAATGCAATAGTTTATGTTCTAGCTTCACATGTAAAACTGATCTAATTATTAAAATTTGTAAATATGAGTTACATTCGGAAATGCATTATGTGTTTTTCCAATAAATGAAATAATGTGATATGCCCTGGTTATTGGACAATAAAACAGCAAGCTTAACAAACTAGTTTACTTACTATTGGAAAACACTGTTTTTAAAGTCTTCTTCTATCAAATGCAACGACTCTAATTATAGTTGGTCACTTATATGACATATGAACATACTGCTCATAGAATATCAATGGTATTATGTTACATACGCATTTATTTAATATGTACTGATATAAGTGGTTGTACATACTGGATAATGAGATAACAGCCCCATTTAACACTCTTTGCATTTCAGTCCCCGAGAAACGTTCTGTCAGTCACATCCGTGCATAGTGAAAGTTTTGTCTCCAAAGTGAGTATACAGCCAAAATCATTATGATAAATTGTAAACAATCGCTTTTTCGTACTGATGTTAACTATTGGTAAATATATATGCCAACAGTTTTTGTACATCTGCGATTATAGTCAAAATATCGCAAATTACAACTGCGATTATAAACAAGATTATATAACATTATTCCTAATTGCATTATAGAATAAGGAAATGGTAACGTGTCCCCTAATTGAGGAATTTATGCCATAACAATATATACTTTTCACATTATTAATCAATAAATCATTATAAATCCTTATTGATGTGAGTAGCTGATGCATAGAGCTAACGCTCATTTAACACGTTTTTCATTACAGTTTTCGGAAAGCTCTTCCCATTCCGTGGATCGTAAATGTTCAGTTTCGAAAGTGAGTATACCAGTCATCAGAATATGTGTGATGTTAAATATAAGTGTATACATGCCGAAAGTTTTTGTGCAACTGTACAACGACTAATATCAAAACATCGCAAATCATAACTGCTTGCCTTTAGAGCATTCAGATTGCTTGTGAAGTTCAATTGATTAAATATTTACTAAATACATATGCAAATGCCAATAAATTATCAATGTTCATTTAAGGTAAGGTCAATATCAAAAGAAAGAATAGATTTAAAATGCATTTAAAATAAAGTGTGTGTGGGCTATGGTTTTAATGAGGGCCTATTAACATATGATATGTTTTATTCTCCTTGCAAACGTATTATATTTCATTTTGATTTATGATATTTCTATTGAAGAAACAAAAGATCGCCTTGGGAATCATAATACCTGTCTGTGTGGTACTTGTGTCATGCGCCATTATCGTCCCCATCGTAGTGTGTGTAATCTTGAAAACGGACAGTAAGTATGCATATTTACTAGTTTATATTCGAATTGTTTTGTAAAATGAAATACAATGTGTTTTAAGGTAAAAGTACATTAATAATGCGGTTTACATGCTTTGATTTTATGTATGATCTTTCCTACTTTGTTGTAATTTATGTAAAACGATGTGCATGCCATTTGAAATGTATCGTTCTTTTCGGTGTGCTCTACTGCAGCCCATGATTTGATTTGTATTTACAGGTCCTCCTATAAGCACAGGTAAGTTTTATACATATTTCGATTTCGTTTAATCATAACAGAACGTGTACGCGTTTGAGAAGAATGTTTGTAGACGCTTCTTATTTAGAATGCAAAAATATATTGTCACAAAACAAAGACTTTATATCAAGCATCCGTTAATGCAATACACAAAAGACAAAAAGTTATCTTGCTTTTGTGTATCCTACAATCATATATTAATTGCACTATAGGGAGCATTTATTCACTTGCAAATGATATGTGTTTCTCAATGTAAAATGATATCCAAATTAATGGTGCAATGGTGTACCTCCGAATCTGATTTTGGAACTTAAGATATGTGCTTTGAAACTAAAACAAACATATTACTCCTTCGATATGCTTTATGTCCAATCATCAAACAAAGACACCGCGCTTAAGCAATTAATTTGTTTAGAAATGTCATAGCAACTGTTCTTAATGATAATATTGCTTGACGTGTTTTTGTATTGATGTCATCATCACAGTAGGTACGTGCACACTGACAGTGTATACCACGGGAAAACCATTAGGAGTCACGTGTGACGTTGAAAGTACGGGTCCAGCAGACGCGTACACCTATATAGATGCCAAGCACACGTCCTTAGCTCTATATAATCAAATTATTTTACAAGTATGTGGAAGTGTTCGCATCATTATCTTAAATTTTCATTCTATTTGCGCTTAATATCTTTAAATTACTCTTGTGTCATTGTGTTTACGCTCTTAATTTCACTAAATGAAAAAATGTATAAGATACATACGTAATGCACATAATTTGTATCAACCATTTTTTTTATTTTTGAAGTTAACAATGTGTCTTTAGCCCGTTTTAAACCGTTTCTTCAGACAATGTGTCGCAAATGATTGCGAGTGATGGTTGTGTTATCAGTCCTCAAGATTGGATATCAATTTCCCCCGATTTATAATTGATCTTTTTTCTATTGGGGATTACTTTTATCGTGTATTGTTTAGGTAAACTGTACATTGCAAGCTGCGGATGGCACACTAACTTGTACCGGTCCAGAAGTCACCTGTCTGATCAGTGGGACGCTCTCTATTTCACTGTCTGACACGAGAGGAAACATAGTGCTAAGCACACGATTGGACCTAAGGTTGCCTGGTTAGTAACACCAATCGGTCTAATAATAAACTAATGTCTTACATTTGACACACAAACGCCGTATAACCAAGTTTCAAACTTAAACTACATAGTTCTGCCATTATTAAAATATTTCAAAAACCATTCAAGTATGACGTAGACTATTTTTTATAGTACGTTTAGTCAATATATCACAGTTTTTGTCTTGTGAATTTCGCTATCGCTTTTCTTGAAGATATCGAAATTGGGGACTGCATTAACGTTATTTAAGTCTTTGCAATTTTTTTATGACTGAATGTGCTTAAAAAACTTGGTGCAAAATAATATGTCCAATCTAAACCATGCTAAATAAGCGCATAGAGACATGCAATATTAAGGTACTAAACTACTATTTATTCTTTACAATATTCCATGATTAATAAAATAATATTTTATTTATTAAGAGCATCCGTTCGTGACAAAAGTGTCTTAAGTCTTTGATCCAAGTGATCCAAATGTGTCATCAAACTTCACATTCACGTGCGAAGTGACGTCATCATGTTCTGAGTTTGCCATGGCTGTTGATGTCGAGAGGACCCGGTATCTTTCTGAAGGTAACTACAACAGCTGGACATTGATTAAAAATAATGGAGAATTATATTACAAAATTCTCGCTAACCGTCTTAAAGGTTCTGGGGGTTGGCCTGATGGATTCACTATGTTGGTTTGTTCTTCATTCTGTTCTTTTGTACTTTCCTTCTTGGATTTATTACATGTTTAGGAACGGCAGTTTCCATGAAACGTCATACAGTTAATGACCATAATGCATAACTGGCTAGAGTTTGACCTAATATTTTCTTCAAAAAATTAAAACAAAGAGGAGCAGTAGCCATGTTAGATAGTGTGTGCTTCAGTTGCGATAATTTTGTCAAGCGAACTGTTTCTATACATTTAAGCAGCAGATTTCCACGATTGTGTACAGTTTATCTAGATAATTAAAAGTTGTGGGTACTTTTTACACGATAAAATGCAAATGTTCATGCCATACTTTGACATCGAATTACATCAATGTTTGTTTAACTTCTGAATCAAAGTGGTATGTAAATGCAAGGAGGAATCGTACATATTTAATTATTGACAAATACATGTTATTTATACAAGTTGAAATAGTGTGTTTGTCACATCAAGGTCTCGTGTCTGCAGCATAATTAAAGCACTTTATTAACTATTGAATTGATTTCAAAGGAATGACATTAATATATCTGCCATAATAATAAAGAAGTTTACATGTAAACAGGCAACATTGTACTTTGTGGTAGAACATTAAAATAGTAAAGCGGTTATTTACCTAACTTGACAGTTCTGATTCAATACGATTGTTAGATGATGCCACATTCTGTACCACAACACCGATGGCAGACGGAGGGCATAACACGAGTTGCTTGTTCGAAATCAACGAGAGTGTGATACGCCAAAATCGTACGATGGACATTTCATGCGTTCTCCATCAAAATGGCATCGTTGCTAAGCACCAAAATTTCCGTCTACCACCGTGTTCGGATATTTCATCTGGTAAACATACTCATTGTTGTCTTATGAAAATTAAAGTTTATAAATACATTTGTATTCTATAAATAATCAAATAAATAAAACATTTATTTAAACAGATCATATGTTAACATAAGAAGATATATTTACGTAAAAATAAAAAGAGCATATTTTGCTTGTCAGTTTTATTCCAATCGTTTTTGATGAACTAAAGTGTGATGCTGAAAGATTGTATATAGGTCAAAATAAAAATAAAAATATGATATTTTGTTTGACAGTTTAATTCCAATAATTTTAGTAACAATAGCATGTGATTTTGACAGATTTTATATGGGGTCAGAATGGTTTATTCCCTCTGATTATGTTTTTTTAGTCTAGCGCATTCGCAATCCTCTAATCAATTCATCAATTATTTTTTTGCACTTGTACTTGTTTAAGAAGATATTAATATGCATTTGTTAATACATGAAGACCGCAATGTGTGATAATCTAAGTATAGCTTAATAGTCTATTCACTATATTTTTATGTGTATATTTTCCAAGTAAGGAGTCCCAGGACTATTGTTTAAAATTCCTAGTGAGACCCCCCCCCCCTGTTCTGGCCGAATTATTCTGAAACAATTAACTGTATTCAAAAATAGAAAACTTTTATTTCCAGAATGCGATTGTTTGGCGCCTGAGACCAGCTGTAACCTGATTTGTACAAAATTTCAAACGTGTTCGAAAAATGACTCCGAAAGATATCAAAGTATTGTCAAGAATCACAATAAATTCGATACTTTGTGCGTCGGAAAATGGTGCCGTGATACCTTCGACGATGACAAGACTTTTACCCCATAACGTCTGAAATATTAAATGCTACGTGTAAAGCTTCTAAAAGATGATACGCCGGGAAGAAAACATACCATTCAGTATGTATATTTATATTCTAGCAAGTATATTGTCTCAGGAAATAAACGTGGCTTTGTGGTACATGTTTAAGCGTGTATGTGTATCGCGTAATTTGCACATTACATGACGTTCGCTTTTATTTGGCCTTTTGGGGTTTT
>VMBQ01003568.1:74910-96745 GCA_007657795.1 Dreissena rostriformis | reverse complement strand
AATAATAATAATAATAATAATAATAATAATAATAATAATAATAATAATAATAATAATAATAATAATAATAATAATAATAATAATAATAATAATAAAAATAATAAAAATAATAATAATTATAATAATCATCATCATTATAAACATTTTAATACTAATTAAAAATCATAACATTCACTTCTTAAAAATGTTCGTGAAGCAAACTACTATTTTGGATTGCCTTTATATAGAGAAATACCCAAGATCTTAATTATTCATTTTGATTGCGGACTCAATTCAACCGGAGCGAGGTGTATTGGGTTACACTTACCCATTACGCTTGTCTAAATAACAAAGCCATGCGTCGGTATTTATATATTGGCGAATATTTGAATGAAGTGTTAACCGTATACATAAGGTGATCTTCCGGGTTTTTATTTAATTGACTACCAGGAATAACATGGCAAGCAATGTAAGTTTTTTCTTTATCATTTGAACTTAAGTTTAATTATCAAGATTTAAGATATGTATTATTTATGTTTAATAAGAGCGTGACGCACTTGTATCATTAACCGCTCCTTTATGAAACCATGCATGTGACTTATTTAAAATGAATGCGAAACTGGCGTAATGTAAATGTCGCGATCATTTTCATATTTAACGTTTAGTATGACACGTAGTTAGTTTTGAATTTTTCGATAAGTTAATGTCGACTTTATTAAAGTTTAAAGGGAGTTGTTCACAAATGTTGGGATATTTTGAAGTTTGTCATAAAATGCGTTAAATTGATAAATATAAACACCATTACTAAACAGCTCCAATATAAAAACAGGAATAAAAGTTAAAAAAAAAAGAAAAAAAAAGAGAAAAAAAAAGTTAGCATCACCAGGGCTCGAACCACTGACCCATGAATAAAAGCCAAGCGCCGAAACCACTCAGCCATCCGTCTTCACGTGTGTGTGTGTGTGTGTTAGTGTGTGTGTGTGTGTGTGTGTGTGTGTGTGTTTGTGTGTGTGTGTTATTCAGAGTTTATGTTCAGGTCGTCGTTAAGTCTTTACGACTACATTATGTGCTGACCTGACCATCCGTCTTCACATGGGTTACCATTTTTGTAATACTTTGTATAACCATCCACGTGTTGTTACAAAATATAACGATAACACAAGAAATCGAAATTGTTAAAAAATTTCGCGTCTGAGACGCTTTATAATGTAATCAATTTCAAACGATTTTTTTTTCGTAAAGGAAAGTGTATATTCAGTATAAGTCTGCGGCATTAGTGTCATTTCGCACACTGATGTACACTGTTAATTTATTTCTTGAATCTGTGACAAAAAGTTGAAAAGTTCTCAATTTGATAAACTGTGAACAAGTCCCTTTAAAAGCAGTATATTGACGGAATAAGATAATAAACGATATTCCGCATATAATTATTTGTAAATATATGTATTAAAATAACATTGTTTAAATGTATAAAGTATTTATTTATTAATAAGATCGAAATAAATAACTTGGATAGAACGAAATTTACGTTGTCTAAGTTTGAATAGGTGTATGTTGTTTGCGACATGACTATTTTACGATGTAATAGATCTATAATGTTCAGAAATATAATTGGTTAGGTTCAGTGTATATTGTTTAGTCCCTATCTATTTATTACTTTGAATTATTAATTTGTATTCGATATATGGATAGCAACACTATCCATTATTACGAAACATGATATTCGAGTCTTTACTATGATTTACATTTACTTTAGTTTCCGTTGGGTCGCACACAGAGGGATGTATTCAGTAACGTACTGGTAAGGTGATTTTTTATTTTTTTAAATGTATTGCCCCTATGTCTGCTATAAGATTATTAACTATAAAACTCTCCAAGTATTACATAAATAACTATTTTGATACACAATAAGTTACATTTGTATACTGTAGGTTATGCTATCAGGAATGGTTTCGAGGGGGCAAATTTTAAACCAAATTAAATTCTAATGATAACATATAATTCGCGGTATATAAACGGAATGTATACAGGAAAACGTTAAAACACACTGGGAGAAAACAAATCTGTGATTGCGGCTTTTTCTAAAAGCTATAATAAGACATAGCGTTCAACAATAATCCCCTGTCCTTTTACATGTTCTATATACTTATATACTTTTATTAACATTCTTCGCTCCGTTTTATATAAATAGTTCGTAAAAATTTAAACATGTAATAAATGTATTTCTACCATCCTCCTTATCTTAAACACAATGCACAATTCATTAAATCTAATTCAAATCGATTTTCATAATTGAATTCTGAATCTTGTTACACCGATTCAAATTAAATCCTGAATATTGTGCTTCGTGCTTTTAAGCTCCTATGTTATAATAGTAAACACAGTAATCTGATATCAGAGTTAGGAAAGAAATCCAAACATGTTAATTCGATATAATTGAAAGCATTGGCCTAACACAGACACCCTCGAGGCCATGTTGAGTATGAACCAGTATTGGACTATTTGTTACGATCTTAAGAACGCTTCCGAGTCGGACTCGATCCCGAGACCCCGAGGTCGTCATGCAGACCACACATCCGGTACGCAATTGTCGCATTGAAAAAGTTATCTGCTGTCAGTTCTTCGTATGATATTCAATAGAGAACTCGATTACCGCACGACTTAGCAAAGGGTATTTCGATAAAAAGTAGACAAATCAATGTCATTTGCTGTTTAAAGCTTTCTCGAAAACAATACTTATAGCAGTTCGTGTTTGTTTACACTTCGAAGTCAAATCGGACTATCTTATTCAACTGTATTATGCACGTTTTATTCGACAGTCTTGACAGTCATGAACTGTACTGTGATATGAAAATTGTATATATTTACAGTATATAACTATATTAACCTTTCAGAACCGAGAGCAAGATGCAGAGCCCGGGGGTTCATCTCGCCAAAGCCCAATTGATGGGGTAAGTGCAACCAAAATATGTGGGAATACATGAACAATAAATCTTACCCTAATAAACACATATAGATGTATTCGTATATCTTGAGCAATAAAAGTTCTCATGGTATCATTCGTCTATTTGCGCATTGCGAAGATCATATTGACGGTATGTCGGTATCAATCCACTATTTTCACGTCTTGAAGTATAGTGGCATAGAGGATATTTTTTTCCTTTTGGGATTATACCGAGTCTAATTTTTCTCAGGAAAATAAGAAGATACATATTTTCACAACCGTTTTCACGGTATGATCACGCAAACAAACTCTTTTTTATATGCAATAATTTAAATTTGTTTTTTCATACTGGTATTTTTAACACTTTGTATATCTGTACTATTCTAACTAACTATATAATCATAACATTTCAAGTTTTAATTAATTTAAATTTGAAAAAGTGGTCGATTGTCGGGTTTGTGAGAAATAAATTGGGAATTCTTACCCCAATAATTTTGTATATTCCATTACTTAGTATAAAATAAATTGTTCTATTAACATAAGGTCAGTTTGTATTCAGGTGCCCTCAAGGTTTTATCTTACCTCTATGAATTTTGTCTTTATATCATTGAACTATTTATCTTGTGTAAAGACTGTTTTTCAAGGACGCATGTCCGCAAGAGTTAGAGCTAATGTATGTATATCAAAAGTTAATGAAGAGTGTTTAACCTCATACATCTTACAAGTGTCTCGGGATATCATGGGTCTATTTACACCCTTTTAACAATTAATATATTCGCGTCATTTAGGAACAATACTCCAAGGACAGACCCATCAGTATTTATCTAGCCTCCTACACGTTTGTCATGACGGGTGCATGTCTCTGGTAAATCGGTATATTGTGCAAAGATGATAGCAGATTTGGACCTGGTTTATTCATATAGGTTTGAACTTTGAATGCACATTTGCAGGATGTGTACATTGGTTGCCATTAGTGGCCAGTTTATTTAGAAAGCAATGATGAAGAAATTATATATCAATTATATTTGCTTTATTGTGAACACGAGTTAATACGTGCCGGAAAACTATTTCACTACATTGACCAAAATGTTATCCTAGAAAAATATGTTCCGCTCATAATTAAAAGAAATTGTCAATGAAATGTCAATGCCAACCGATAATGCGGACAAAACGTGATGTACGATGGCAACTGTCTACATGCATTTCAATCGGCATTGTAGGATGTAACAATTCGATCAGTAAAAGAAAATGCGTTGACTTCAACCTGCCATCTCATTCAATTACTCACAAATATCGGCCGAAATGTGACAATATCGGACCTTAATAATTACTTATATCCAATGTCCACGAATATAATTCAGTATAAATCCCTAGCGTGTATGGCTGTTGTGAGTTTATTTATAATAGTTTGAAAGGGAGCAATGTGTATCAGAATTTATACACTAACTTACTGCGATATACAATTTATATTTTAGACCGCTAATAGGGAAGAGACAGTGCAGAAAGAAAAAGGGGTAAATAATTTACGTGCATTGTTATTATATTTGATTTACTACCTATGGGCAATTTATGAACAATGTACACATATATATATGAGAAGTAGTAAGCAGTTGTACTTAAAGCCGAGACACGATATTTAGAGGGTGTGTTTTTTTAAATGAGCCGCGCTCTGGAAAAATGGTGCTTAAGTTATGTGCGTAAAGTGTCGTCCCAGGTTTGACTGTGCAGTCCGCACAGGCTAATCAGGGACGACACTTTCGGTATTTTTCGTTTAAGGAAGTAACTTTCTCGCGAAAATCCAGTTTTGGCGGAAAGTGTCGTCCCTGATTGCACAGGCTAATATGGGGCAACACTTTACCGACATGCATTTAGAACCGTTTTTCCAGAGCGCGGCTCAATAAAACTGTTATTTTTCTTCAATACACATTAGGTTGCAAACAAATAAATGAAAACAAGTATTGTACATGCTGATTTACAGATGGATAGGAATACCTTGTTTTGATGAAATTTGGTAGCACCCGTAGATATGCCTTATTGTAAACATGTATACATTTTCTCTCTTAAGAATCTCGACGAATATATTTACTATATTTAGCGCTGCATGCCTCTGAAGTACCTGGGGTTTATCATAGTGGTGTGTGGCCTGCTGGCGGGGCTGATAGTAGCGGTTGTGTATGGGGTGAAACATCTACCAAAGAAGGACAGTGAGTACAATTGTGTGTTAACTTTGTTCTAACCTAATAATCCAACATTACATTCTACACAATTTTGTTGATAATTGATTGACTCTCAAGACCGTTTCCTGTGAAGAATCAGGACTTTTGCGGATATCTTCAAAACATTAGAGATCCAACCCGGAGCCCAGCTCACTCTCGCTGGATTGTCAAAATAATCGACTACTCCATCGCGACCAACAACTTTAGATTTAAATTTAGCGAATTCCATGGTTGCATATATACAGCAATTAATCTATAGTTAACGCGTTGAAGTAAGAAAGTATTGCACGCGAACAGAATTGTATAAAATAAAGTGGATTGTTTGAATTAAGAATTTATCTTTTTAATCATTTTTACGACCCTCAAAGAAAACTTGAATTTATCTAAAGATGTAATCGTCATATTTAATTATTTGTTCAATGCTTTTATTGGTCCATACGTGCTGTAAAAGAAACACGGCTACATATCAATATAACACGATTTTGCAAAGAAAATTAATAAACATTCATGCACATGCTTTTAATTTTTTATGAGAAGTTGTTTTACCTGTTGTTGTTGTTTTATTCAGAGCAAAACCTAGGGGGCATTACGCCTGGGGAAACACCGATTGGTACGTATAAATTATTTTACCTCCAATTTTCCTTATACGTACACAACTTAAGTAACTGGGTCCACTCAAAGGTTCCCAATGCCACCTATGACATTTTATTTTGCAATTAGCACACGAAGTGAACAGTAACTAACCACTGTCCTACTTGATTCAAAGCGAGCTGGATTTAATATCCGTATATGACCACTCCTAACGCATGTGTTGTTGCAGGGCCGGGAAATGAACCCGTGATTTTTTTAGAAACAAAAGTAAAATACTATCGCCTATTGTTTTAATAAATATTACTGTCCAACACTTCGCAAGACCTTCCGTGGCCGGTTGCCAAGTCTGCACGGGTGGTATTTAGATAATAAATACAATTCTGTTTAACAACTCACTTTAACATATTTAATATTATTTAATATTAAATAATGTTTTATACATGTATAAATTACACACATAGCTGTGCAAAACACAGCATACATACACGATTGAAACGCGGTATATAGACATGGAACGGCTAATATAAATTAGTGTTGGCTTGAATGCATTACAAATCTTCTTCCACTTAGCGAACACTCGATCACAAAACGCACACTTATTTATTTTATATTGAACGTCATATCATTGAAATTAAAATTTAAGAGTATTAAAAGAGCATTTCAATTCAATTTAATAAACCGGTATTTTCAACGTTGCTGCGTCCTATCGTCCATCCGCCTGTACCTTACATTTTTCACTCCGCTCCAGATCTCCTTTATCATTAGAAGAATTTTGATGATACTTGTTTCAATTGTTGAGGTCATTGAGACGATGTGTAGAAGGCATGAGTCAGTCGATCCAGAGGAAGATCGAATATTTAATCCTCTTTTTTTGTGGCCGTTCCATATCTCCGTTACCTTTTTCACTATGCATTTCACTTGGCTCAGATGTTCAGATCATAGTGAAGATGTGCAAATGCATACATTCTTAAACATGTACAGAAATAAATGAGTCGCGCTCTGAGAAAACGGGGCTTAATTCATTTGCGTAAAGTGTCGTCTCAGATTAGCCTGTGCAGTCCACACATGCTTATCAAGGACGTCATTTTCCGCTTTAATCGTATGTTCGGTTTAAAGAAAGATTCTTCTTGACAAAAATCCAGTTTTGGCGAAAAGTGTCGTCGCTGATTATCCTGTGCGGACGACACTTTACGCACATGCATTAAACCCCTTTTTTTCCAGATCGCGGCTCAAATAAAATACTAGTTTGCTCTCTTTGATCAGTTGAGTGCCCGGATGTGGAGATAATACACGGCGTGAAGATCGCATTCGCGTGCAACTTCTCCAAAAACGAAGGTGTAAAGAATGCATGGAACAATATAGACTGGGTCGAAACTAAGGTCGATTATCCACCTAGTAATGTGAACAAGGTAAACATGCTTCTGGTGCTAGCTACTTATGCCTTTAAAAGCGAACTTTTTTAGTGTGTGTTTTGATTACGGATAAGCTAATCGGGTTTATTTAAAGAACTTTTAGATTCGATGGACTATGCTAATCTTTAAAAAAAAAATTGATCGTTAATTCACATGTGCTTGTTTTAAATTAATTTTTGTCGAATGCCAGGAATGTAAAAAAGATGCTATTTTTATAAAAAAAAATGAGATTTGTTCTCAGATAGCCTCGTTGTCGTTCCAAATATGTTGGATAAAGCCGTGACTTCTTTAGTTAAGAAAGAATTGTTTTTGTCTGTCGAGATTTCAATAGTACTGTTTAATAGTTTTTTTTAATGAATTGCCTTTAAAAAATATGCATTTATTTACTATATCCAATGTTTTTCTGAAGATATTTGCGTTTATTGAATGCTAATGAAGATAAATATCCGTGGCATAATGAATGCTTGCTACAAAAGTGTTATAGTTGATTTACAGTAAGGCTTTAAGTAATTTTGTCACAGTAGAAAGACAATAAATGGGTCTATAATTATAGACATTATAATTACCTGGGCTTTTTTTTTCTTAAGCTTATTAAAAATTATTGTTAAAAGGCTTTAAATCCGTTTGATTGTATAAAAAAAGGTTACAAGAATCCTTACCTTCAGATCCTTAAGCGCGGCGTATAACGATGCGATGCTAATCAGATTGTGTCATATAAATATTCAACATACCGACGTTGGGCTGGTGGGCATATCTGGGATGCATATTAATACAAATCCTTCGGAAATTGTTTCCAGTCTGCCATATTATGCAATGGTACTGATGGATACATCATGAGATGCAAGTCGGATAGCGTCACAAAGGCCACCTGCTCCAATAATGGGAAGATAACTCTGACACTGAAAACCAAGACAGGCATAGTTACGTTATCAACTGCTTTCGCAATGATTGTGCAAGGTACTTGTGTTATTTCTTAACATGTACACGCGTCCATGCGAGTGTGTAGTAACTACTTTCTTTAATTGTGCAAGTGAAACATACAAAATCGTAAACATTACGTTTAATGACCCGGTTGTTTAAGGGATGTTATATGCATGTTAAATTAATTGCAGTATACATGTGTACATCCAATAAAACCTTTAACAAAAAGTAAAGGATGCTCTCATTTTAAGCACAGCCTTGTTTATGATACCCAACACTCATAACTATGATTAACACAATAGTTGTAAAACTAAGTGTTCCTACATTACTGCACATACTTGTACATCTTACGCGAAACAAAATATACAATATGTGATATTGTTTGATATCAGAGAAGAGAATCGGAGCGTCAGCGTCGATCGCCAATAACGTGTCTGGGTCCGTCAGCGTCCGCTGCGATGTAAGCGGGGTTTGCAAGGCATACCAGATACATATCTACGCGTATATGACAGATAAACAGAAAACAAGGATTGACGGTATTATGATTGTAATCGTATGTTTTTATTTTATTTATTTGTTATCAAAAATGATATAAGATATGAAAATAATTGTGAAATAGTGGGATTAATTTTTCTGAAAATACTTAAGAAAATGGGCAAAGCATCATGCTTTGCACAGTTGCACCTTAAGGTTAAACAAAAAAGAGCATGTGATCCATTCCCTAAAATCCATGTTGACCAAAGATGGTCGCCATTAACAACCTCTTACCTTTTATGCCACAAAAAGATGTACATGAAGATATATATATATATTTGATGAAAACACTTTATGACATGATTAATCTTATATTTAACACATGTGCATGAACATTAATAACAATGGTACTTTACTATAAATGTCTGCTGTTCTTGTAAATCATTTTGGCAGAAAATGAATCATTTACACATAAAAACAAAATATAAAAATAATAAAAAGTATAGTCACCAGAGCAAAAAATTAAACATTCAATATTAAACTTGTATTATTATGAAAATGTTTATTATCTAATAGTAATGATGATAGAACATCCCCACTCTGTAAGATTTGTCTCCCTTGGTTATAAATTTTAACAGAGACTTTCTGTTGGAGATGATCAATTGTTATGATAAGTGAATAAGACCTCAAACAATCATTCTAAAGATAATATAAATATGCCGTTGACTTCCATTTTATGATATGTATTGAATATAAATGCAAACCATGTACCAGAACCATTGAAATAAAGAAACAAAATAAAATAGTTGACAATAGAAAATAAAACACTTGGCTTCAAACTGAACCACTTTCATTCCTGAAAGGTCAACCTTTTGCATATAAGAAACTTAAAAGGTGCTTCAAAAAGTGTTTACACTATTCAAATAACAAGAGGATTTTGGAAGTCAACATTTGCTGTGTAATTAACACACTGGTTACAATATGTCGTGGCAGAATAACGAAAATCTTGTAGCAGAGACAGTAGGCGAGGTAACGGGTAAATCTAGATTTTAAATCATTATCAAAGGAATTTTACCTGGCTTACGTATATAGCGGAACAGACAAATGTCTTCTAGAGTCGCGACTTCTGCTGAAATGTTTTTTTAAGTGTAGGAATAAATCATGATTTAACCTTACTCTTCGTAAAAACGTGAGTTTTGAAAATAACTGTTATTAACAAATACACATATTATAGATGTTGACCTCTAGTGCCCGCTTACAACTGAGCAGTTTGCGAGAGTTTATAATGGTCCACCAGAGACCAATTAAATATTACAAACATGATTAATATAAAATTAAAGTCGAAACTACGGCAACGTTAAATAATTATACACTTTAGGACGGTATCATTTTGTTTATAGCTCCCGACATTGATTGCTATATGGCTTCAGTGCGCAATTATAAAACATCCTCATAATTACATATACATATACAGTACGTACATATGGTCGACCACTTTTGCCAACACTGTTTTGTAGTTATTTTAGCTGAAATAAAGGTACACATAGAATTGGCATCCAGCAATTAATATAAGGATTTGACATGACTGACCTCTTATCTTGGCTTGAAAATCATGTTCACCTAAAGAAAGATTCACAAATATATGTTGTTGTTGTAAAGCAGCTTGATTCCATTCGGTTTATGTACAAGACAAACCGTCCCAATTTCGTACTTGCTACAAAGGAGAAAGAAACTGTGGTTTGGATAATAGTATTCCTAATATCGTGGTTTCGAAAACGAAAGCAAAATGAGTTTTTCATTTCTTGGCTGAGCAAATGATACACATTATATTGTTGTTTCTAATCACAACACTGGTGTTTTTTTTTAATTATGGGAATCATTTTACAAAATAACGTTTGCACCTAATATGCAGGAAGAATCAGATGTAAAATATAATAATGTTGTTTCGCATGTTGCTTATTTGGCATTCAACGGTAAACAGAGACTTACACATGATTTACACTTCCGATACAGATTGATATTTGAATTCTTGTGGTGCATGTGGCAGTTGCCATTTTGTAGTAAAAAAATGATTAATTTTGAGCTTTAATATCAAAGTATGACATTGACCTGTTTCTTGAGTTTAAGGTTCTGTCTCAAATAATTTATTATGTATGCCAAGGTATTTGAAATACATGGTGAAGTTATACTCTTAATCAATGTTGGAACCGCTAGACTTAAAACACACAGAAAGCGGCCATTTTCAAAATGGTCGCAGCCTGCAATTTCGACAGATAAAAATTGTTCCACAAAAATGCGAGTCATGTCGTTTATACTAATATCATTGATGGCAAACACGAGGTGATACGATCTGATGAATGTAATTGTTATTCGTTCAAAAGGAGTTTTTTTCATATACTTTTATAATAAACTATAGTATCATACTATGATTTTATTACTTTGATTTGCAAGTCTGGCCTATTTATGAACCGTTTTGTAATATCGGTCTCACAGCTGGTTTTCGCAATTCCTTGTATTTTCCGGCTTGTTAATATTGCTTTGTTTTCATGATTTTTCGTATGTCGTTCTTCTTTTACATGGTACTGTTGTTCGGTAACAGTTACTTAATGTATTTGTAGGACCTCAGTTAAACTGTGTAAGTTCTTTCAATAATAATAACGGCCATACGATCGACTGTACGGACGAAATAATGGGCGACGACATACGTAAAGGCAAAACAAAGATCACGTGCGCCTTGATGGATGGTGTGAATGCAGAACAGGAGGAGGAGATCGAGTTTTCTTTATGTTGCGAAAAGAAAGTCCACTCAGGTAAGTAATTCAAAGGAAATAGACCATGTCTCCTCTTTCGGTTATTTGCAATATGTTAAAGTAAGGTCGAAATAGTTATATGTAATGTAAAGTACCTCGTTTATTCTTGTTAAACCCGTAGCAAGATTAACTATCGTGTGTTCAGTTTAAAAGCTGTGAAAAAAACACCGCCATCACCAACACCACACTAGAAACAAAAAATAATTAATAACGCAAAAACTACGGTATTACTTTAACATTTGTATAGTATTTATTACAGCAATTCTTTTTATTGCTACGTTTCTTGATCAAAAACGTATACCTCTCACTTTGAGTTATACTGAACAGAAAATTACAGCTCTATGATATTTACCCGTGTGTGAATATATTATACCAGGAAAAATAGACTGCGCACAAGTCTGCAAAGCCGACTTGAACTGCACCAGCACCTGTCCTTACTGCAACAAAGACATCTGGTGTCGCACGAACACAAAGTCACTTATCACGGACAGGAATTCAACGTTCGAAATATGTGAGGCCATGAAAAACTGTTGACGTATTTCAATTTGAACGACCTACACTTTACACGAAAGGTTAAACTGTTGTTTTTGTTAATTAATCAGCATTAAATTACATTGCTCACTTGTTTATTTATGTTTGCTCCTTTTCAACATCGTGTTTTTGTATTGTTTTTTTGTTTGTTTATGAATGGTCAAACTCACATATGGTTCTAATATTGCAATATTTGCTAAGCTGTACGTGATTCTATAGGACGTGTTATACGATACACATTATGTCACTTCCAACTATTTATTATTTATTTTCGAGCTATTTTATGCAAATATGTGATTTGTCTTGTGAAAAGGTATTTGTTATTATGAGAGCTTGATGAATACATGTATATACAATAGGTTGGTGTTGATACATTTGGATATGCTACCTTTGAAATCAGTGACTAAAAAAGATTGTATTTTCTCGTATTGTGTTTGTGTCAGTAAGCTATAAGCTTTCTGACGTTTTTGATTACGCTACTTTACAGGGTACATCATCCTATTTTAACAATTAATGTTCTGACATTATTATGTTATTGTAGGTTTAAAGTTTGAATAATGTTTGAATTATCGAAACTAATCGATGAAATTCGTTGCTGTCAATAATCAGCGTTATTTGTAATGTGTGTACTAAACATGTAATAATAACTTTCAATCATGTTATTAAAAAAGCGGTTAGTTCAGAGAAAAGCAATTGGATATTTATAAGTGTTACTAGAGTGTAACTCAATAAAAAGGATAGCAAGAAATAAATATAAAAGGCTTACGCAAATCTTCAATGACACACTTAAAGTGACTGTAAACCACCTATGACGAAAACAGAAAAGTTCTAAAATACCGTATTATTTTACAATTATTAGTTTATATTGATTAAAATATCACGACTGGTATATTACATTACTTGAAAAAAGTTCATATTTTCAGTATATTCGGTAATAAAATTTCGCGATGTGAAATCGAAAGTACATCGCGAAAATAGGTGATATAACGATATACTAACTATAAATAACGCAAGTAGATTGATCATCATCGTCACGTGGTAAACCCAGGAATGCAAATTGTGCATGCGTAGTGAATTGTATATATTTTATATATAAAATGATCAATCTACTTGCGTTATTTATAGTGTGTATATCGTTATGTCACCTATTTTCGCGATGTACTTTCGATTTCACATCGCGAAATGTTTTTACCGCATATACTGAAAATATGAACTTTTTTCAAGTAATGTAATATACCAGCTGTGATATTTTAATCAATATAAACTAATAATTGTAAAAAAATACGGTATTTAAGAACTTTTCTTTTTTCGTCATTCGTGGTTTACAGTCCCTTTAAAATTACGTACAATGTTAGTTATGCACAAATCTGGACGGGGCGGGGGAAACAGGGAGTAGCGGCCCCGACATTCATTTCTTTTAAAGTCCGTTACGCGTATTGGCATACTTTGCAAATTCAAACCAACATATAGTTAACATAAATATTGTGTTAAAATGCGATTATTCAAACCACTTAATTTAATAATGATCACCAATTATGTGCAATACGTTTGATCGTATCATACTTACTTTATAAACATGAACGGTTGATATGTTTTGTTTAAACAGTGACGCTTATTGATCTTGTAGAGACCGTACGCAGAAGGTCTAAACCAGTTATTTCCAACTCGAATGTTTATCGCATTACCGAAAACTATGTGCAACAAGTAGGATGCAGTCACGCAAATTAAAGTCAAAGTCACACTATGATCTAGTCGCTGGATGTAGCTTTTCTTTGGACTGTTTTGGGGTTAACATGTCTTTTGTTTGTTGTTTTATGCCGTGGTGGTCTGGTCTTTAAGTTGTCGGTGCGTTAATGTTTAACGTTGCTGTTTTTTTTGTTCTTGTTTCGGGATGAGATGTGTTTGATGAAAATTTCAGGATAAGGGTGTTTTTGTCTCAGGTTTGAAGTGTTATTCCTTTATGCCTCAATATATCGTATGAACTAATCTTAACAGATCAGTGGGTATATCCCAACAGTTTGCATGTCATATGTACATGAAAGAATGTTTCACTGTATATAATACAAGTATTTGAAGTTGTATCAAACTCTACCAACTTTGATTTTCTGCTACCAATTTTTCCAAATGTTATTTTATATTTTTACTTTTTCTCTATATATCTCTTGTACTCTAAAAAATAAAAACTGAAAACTGAAATATTCGTTTTGTGAATATTTTTGACAGAGTATCAATATTCAGGCGCAGCGACTTGAACAAAACAGTTACATTGAAACATGGTTATCTTCTGCACATCGCGGTAACAATGCGTAAATATAAGAGTCGAAATAATACTAATTGTGTGATTTACAATAACGCTACTTTTGTAATGCCGGAAACTGAATGTTTAATAGTAGAAGGTAGTTAACTTATTTTTGTGTTGAGCGCAAATATCGCATTTTTTTGTCAAAACGACAAATTACAGGTTCTACCCGTTATAAAAATCAGAAATTAATACCCCTTTATCAAGCCCCTTTATAGTAAACTGTATGGCGTTTTGTACAAATAAAAAGATAGTCAACTTTTTACTGCAAAAAATCACTTCCATACAATTAAAATAAAAGAAAAACTACAACTCTTGAAACAGTGGTGATTGTATTGTCCGGCCTTCCATCCTACAGTCTGTGCATTTGTTTTTCTATCCTTGACAATGTAATATAATTATACCGCTTATTCGTGACCTTGACCTTTTTTTAAATTCTAAATTGAAATGATTCAATATACTTGAATAGATTTAACCCCTTTTTTCTAACACTTAAACCATTTGACACACCGCATGAATGCTGAACAGTTTATTGCTTATAACCATCACCTATTGTTACATATCTACCAACCGCACTTTTACCTTGACCATGATCTAATGTGGACTTATGATAAATCAACGTATACATATATGGTATGTTTATTAAAATTTACAATTTCTAAATGGAGCAACACTGCTTGCTACAACTATTGTATTACTCGCAAATATGTTGCTACATACATGTGTTCCTCGTATCCGTTGCTTGGGACGGATGTGGCGCTATACTATATGCCTGGAAAATGTTCAGAGGGTAAAACAAGGGGATGTGGTTAGGTTTTCAAAAAGACCCCCGCTTGTTGTGAATGGTAGTTTCTCGATTTATTAGATGTAAAACACGAAACGGAAGATCATCATTTGGGCATGGATAACTTGAGCGTTGTGAGTCTGAACAGGAATGTAGAAGATAGAATCAAGGAAGAACAGAAAGTGAGAACGTTTTAAGATATGGTTCATCGACTCGTTTGGTGCAATAAAATCTTTCCAGTACAACAGTTTTATCATAATTACCTTTATCATCCAACCTTTACGCTGACCTTGAAATTTTCTTAGAAATTGGCTATCTTGCGGACAATTATAACTGTCACTGCTCTTAGAAGTCCGGCAGTCTGTTAGCAAGTCTGCTGTCACATGAAGTTACTCCTTTCACTATTCTAGATCTAGTTATGTCCTAGCTTTTATGGATAACGATTGGTTTATATGTAAACATGACATCTTTTGATTTTGGAATTAGTAGGTCAAAATCACTGTCCCTTTTGTTATTGTTTTAACAAAAGATACCCAAATGATACCGTAAATTCCCATTATTACCAGCCCTATTGCACATGTTGAGTTATGACAAAAACGCTATCTTAATATTAAACACTGTTTGTATGGTCATCGGATGTATTAGGACAATGTCTGCATTAGTGGCTTAGGCTTAATACTCTCTTTGATATTGTGCGTACAAAGGTCTGTACCAGTCAGTTATTTTGTTAGTGCTTGATATGTTTATATACGCGTTTAGGTTTTGGGGTTAGTATATCCCATGTACTTTGTCATAAGTATGCCACAACTGGTTTTGGCCATCCTGATAGAGCTGCAATATAAACGGACTAACTAAATATCTACTGATTCACTGTCAAGTAAGTGCCTACATTATTTTGTTAAAAACAAAATACAAAACTTATTCCCTATATTTTGGGATACATACTTATATAGTAGCCGGTAACTACATTTTAAAATTAAAGGCCTATTTACATTGTTTTCTAAGACTTAAATTGAACTTATACACAAAAAGGTTTGGATGAACCAATCGCTTCCCATGTTCGTGGCGAATTTGGCACTTGCAAATAACGTTCGAAAATGTTGACAATAATCTAAAAATGCTTCAAGTGAAATATTCTCTAACATTACAATCAAGAAAGAGGCAAACTATGTTCTCATAAAAAATTATGTTTTACTGATAATCCTTATATACAATCGTTGCTTATTATGATATTATTTACATGTTTTATACAAGTATCGACTACCCCTACCCTATCAGTTTCTTGGAATAGCATCAAACACGAAACCATTTGTGTATCAAACCATTAAACATTCAACAAAACGAAATATGTGTGTAGTTTATTACAATTTTCACTTCTTTAGTGCATGATTTTACCTTAACTTTCAGAATCTCAGCTAGGGGGTGGGGAATCACTGTATCCGTCAGGTCGGTCCGTCTTACCTGAACTTTGTCCAGATAACATCATCATACATCCAAGAATTTAGAAAAACCTAGTCGCAAATATAAGAACCAAACAAACATGGCGTGTTGACACATAGCTGCCTTCGAGTCGAGACTAAGGTTATACTTTAAGTTGAGACTCAAAACTCCGTTTTCACAAAAGGCTTGACTGCTCTTTCTTCGCCATATAATGGTGTATTCTAAATTTCACCGATAATAATATTCGATAATATGTTGGTACGTTTAATGAAAAAGTCAAACTTAAGAGTCAAAGACAACATGCATCACCTCAGCGACAAGATTGGTTTCAACGCTTATATAAATTTCCAGTGCATTTTAAATTATTTTTGCACAAATGTTTACCTTAACGAGAATGTTTTTGAGTGCATGGTTACATGAAATGCAAAAGTCATACTAACAGGGCAAAGTTCAAAGTACAGCAGTGTTTCTGCGAAGAAATATGACCGCTATTTAACTTCAATATGCCGTTTGAATAACACTGACAGTAATGTTTACTTAATAGATGATTTATCGCGCATTAGAAAACCGTCATAAGGGTCGCACTTGAAGATCAAAAGTAATAACGAAAAACGACGACACCATCAAAGCGTGTTTTATGAACCTACCGATGATAAATAAGTCCGTCGCAAATAATCAAGGTTATGTGGACCACGTTCAAGTTTTGTCACTTTTCAGAAACAAACACCCTTATTAAATATGGTTTTGCGTTTTGCGTTTTGCGTAAGTGTTTGTGTTTATTTGGCCGACATATTATCTAGTTACGAGAGTTGCAATTATCAAGCTTCTAGAGGATAAGTTGTTTGTTGTATTTATCCAACTATAACTGGTAGATGAAAATAATCTAGCCATACAGGAACAAATAATTGCTGATGACAAGAGCCTCACAACAAAGCTCCCCTTATTAGGTGATTACAAGAGTCTTAACAAAAAAGCATCCTAACTAGCTGATGATATGAATCGTGCCAAAATTTGTATAACGGTTGTAAAGAATTTTTTCAAATAATATATAATTTACAGTAAATTCGATGTCTGTTGAAGATTTAAGTCAAATTAAATGCACATGCATTAAGACCAGTTTTTTAAGAACACGGCTCCATGTAAGAAACCGACCCAGCTAAAAATAGATCTCGATAAGATGTTAGCAATTGACCCCGACACCGTTTCAATTGGACAAACATACGTCTGTAATAAAGATGTGGTAGTTCTTTACTGACAAACCCGAGTTAATAAAGAGGATTAAGATTTTAAACATCTCACAATGTTCTTTACTGTACAAGGGGTTAACATTAACGATTTATCAGTAAGGTTTGTGCGAGATTGTGTAGTCTATGGAGTTGATATGGGGGAATGTTGCTTATATTAACCCATGTATGCCTAGTGGATTCTCCCATCCTTCTAAATTGGATCAATTTATTTCCGGTGTCTCATCTGGGTCTACGCAGTTTGCCAAGGCCTTTTTTCAAGACGCTAGGCATAGTGGGTTAAAGGTAATTCTGTGCGTCAGATAACCTTAAATTACTGACTTGTGTAGTCTCGATTAAAAACAAATAAAGTAAGATAAGCGGATAGTATGCATTCGTCGAAAACCTTTCGCTTAAGTAATATATTGTTAAATATCATGTATTCATTATATGCGTATATACATAATTAATACTGGAAAGTTATTGGCTAGAAACATGTCTTTGAAAAAAAGAATTCGTACTCACCCGCATTCACACCGACCGCCAGAGCTATACCACACAGCGTCAAATAGGTCCACAATCTGTTAAATAATGTTCTTTGCGAGTATGTGACTAACAATCCTTCACTGTTGTCACTTAAAAAAAATAGGAATTTCAACTTTAAACCCTTTGCTGACCTGTACGAGTCTCAAAGCGTGTGCAAAAATCACCAGACGACACCCTTGGCCTCGCAGACGACAATAACATATTGTTGAATATGCCCTGTTCTAGTTCTAAAATGAGGCTCTGATAAGACACGTTGGATACTTTTAAGAATTTCAGCTTACAAGTCGAGAGAAGTTATTGTAATATTGCACCAAACGAGCGACGTCCGTTGCGATAAGATGTAAGATTATTCAACATTAGTCAAAATGTTGCTTTAATATTTTCAAATGTGATTCAATTCACGTCTCTTTCCCTAGCTTAATTATAGCAATACATAATTAAAATAGAGTTTAATTTGTTTAAAGACGTTCATGCAAATGATATTCAATAGTATCAACTGACGTATATGTGTCGTGTTTTGAGAAAACTGGGCATAATGCATTTGCGTAAAGTGTCGTCCCAGATTAACCTGAGCAGTCCGCACAGGCTAATCAGGGACGACACTTTCCGCTTTTATGACATTTTTCGTTTAAATGAAGTCTCTTCTTAGCAAAAAAAATCCAATTTAGGCGAAAAGTGTCGTTTCTGATTAGCCTGTGCGGACTGCACAGGCTAATCTGGGACGACACTTTACGCACATGCATTATGCCCAGTTTTCTCAGAACACGACACATATATTCGAGGATAGAAACGTTACTTAAAAAGTAATTGATGCGCAGTATGGTCTGAATAATTGTCTTATCTAAATTCTAGAAATACAGAATTAAAATAGAGTTTTAGTTGTTTATAGACGATAATGCAAATGAAATAAACTATTATCAACTAACGTTTACAGGCGAGGATAGAAACGCTACTTAAAAATAATTGATACGCAGTGTGGTCTTAATTATTGTCTTATCTGTTGAAAATAAAAGTTCTTTTTTTGTGGTTTACGGCCCCTATTTTACCCTGGGTTTTGAAAAAGACTGAAACAGACTTTGTTTTTGTTTGGCTGTAAGTGCTTCTAGATAAGTCGTAAAATGACGTCCGTAAGTATTTCACCTTCATAAGCCTTCTCCAACATGGCGGATTTAAGAACATGTAGTGCAACTAATCTCATACATTTCTTGTATAAAATGTTCCTTTTCTGTCGAAAATATTGAGATTTATGTTTCACACCTTACCAATAAAGTTTAAAGAAAAAAATGCATGGTAGAATCTAAGATATTTATTCCATTTTTTTTTAATCTAAAGGAAACCACAAGGTCAAAAAAGTACATATATGCATATCTGGTATAACATGGTTGAACATTATTGCTGCTTTATGATTTCATTTTGTTTTGTGATCATATGCATGTATTGATTATATGTCTTATATTGAATAAAAAAAAAGAAACTAAGATTTATTAAAGTTTTAAGGCAATCGTAAATTAAAAATGTAACTGCTCTTAGTATTATCTATTCCATCACTTGAGAAATAATTGACATGCCCTGTCCGTCTGTCTGTTAGTAAGTCCGCTATCACATATTTTGTCCGTTCAATATACTGAGATAACGTACTGCCAATCCTTTATGAGAAACGATCGGTTTCTAAGTTTTGATTTTGGAATTCAGAGGGTCAAAATGAACGTCATATGGCCCCATTTGTAACAGGTTTTATTAAGATACACACATATTTTCTGTGCCGTTAATGCCCATACCTACCACATCTGTTGCACATTTTGAGTTATGATAAAAGCGCGATCTTAATATGAACCCATTTATGCCAAGTGGACTCTCCCATCCTTCTAAATTGGATCATTTCATTTCCAAAAATAGGGATGTCTGGTACATTTATTTCTATTTTTAGAATATTTCTTACAGAAATTCCTTTAAGCAATTGTATATTAGTGCTGACTCCGGGTGACGGCCATCAGCACTCCCAACAAAATCATATATCCCCACAGAGCAAAAAAATAGCGTACAAACTAACTACAAATAACTAATGTTTGACTCAATAGAACTTCGGTTTTCACAGAGCAAAAAATAGCATACAGACTAACTGCAAATAACTAATTTTTGACTCAATAGAACTTCGGTTATCACAAAGCAAAAAAATAGCTATAGAACTTTGGTTATCACAGAGCAAAAAATTGCGTACAAACTAACTGAAAATAACTAATTTTTGCCTTAATAGCCACACCAACATACCAAATGGTTTGGTTTAAATTTTTAAGAAACCCTCAATTCGTCCATCTAGAACTACGGTAATGGATTGGCCCATTATGCATTACAAATCTCTCAAGCCCTGCAGCCGTATTTGTAAGAAAAACACACCAGCGAACTAACTGCAAATAACTAATTTTTGAATCAATAGCCACACCAACATACATAATGGTTTGGATTTAAATCGGCTAACCCCCCCCCCATCCAGCACCCCAGTAATGGACTGGTTTATGATGCAGTATAATTGTTTATAGCCCTGCAGACTTATAAGTAAGACAAATATGCACACAAACTTACTGCAAATAAATAAAAGCTCTAGTTGATTTATTACTATTAAGGCGCTTATTTGCCTTGTTTATAGCAACTTTATTAGCAGAATATGTTTAATTTGACCTTGGAAGCACTGCAGACCATACAATGTTAACACTTGGAAATTATAGCCAGTATAGCCTTGAATAGCTTGTTATTTAACCAACTACGAAGGTCCACCAGTGACCGACGACCAAGTTTAGAACCGCCTAAATGTAACACGATAGAGTTGGGAGTATGTTCCACTTTTATATTTGCGCTTGTTAACCCACTGTACCCTTTCCACCAGATGATGTTGGGTTTAAGGCAGAGGTTGGCCCCTTCCGGTCGTAATTTTGCTGCTATGAAGGCTTTTTTGATTATTGATGAGCCCAGTATTAAGAATACAACTTGGTTTTTGTAAGTTACACTAATTTATTTATATGAACAGTACCTTTTAAATGGGAGTTATTTATTATGCTGGGCATGACAACAGGCACAGGACAAACATATGATTGGTATGTTTTGGAAGCCCATTTGCCTACCTTTTTAATGATTTTTACTGAATAGCCTAGCTGGGAAGCTTTAGTTGCTGCTTTAATTTTAAATGAGTGGGATTTGTAATGACCATTATTTAGACCCAAATAGCAGACAATTGATAACAAGTAATTGGTTGTTTGTTAAAGTGCAAAAACAAGGGACCAGGCTAAGACACCCCACTGGGCGCTACCCCTTTTGCCAATAATTAGTTTTTGAATGCCAAATAAAAATGATTACCCCATTATAATTAAATTGTATTTTTTTATTGCCAACACCGCTGCCTGTAAAATACTATTAACTTTTTTTTAGGAACAACTAACATGCAACTTTTAGATAACCGAAGAACGCTTGCATAGAGCAACTTGCAATGAAAAGCTATAAAGCTTAAGTATGATTTTGCTGAATTGTGGGATAGTGTTTGTAGGGATACCCATGCTACAAAGTGAACCACCTGTTTAACTGTAGGCGGCCAGGCATTCGACAAGCCGTATTTATTTTTAAACGAAGAGATTTTTTTTTTTTTTTTTTTTTTTTTTTTTTTAAAAAACTTGCCC
>VMBQ01003568.1:60485-74447 GCA_007657795.1 Dreissena rostriformis | reverse complement strand
TTTTTTTTTTTTTTTTTTTTTTTTTTTTTTAAGTAGAGGCGAGCATGTTACAATTTTTTGACTTAGCTGCACTTTTAAAAAGGGAGTTGCTTAAATAATGATTTAAAGTTTGAATTTCCGTTTTGAAACTTACATGCCAATGTATAACAGTTGAGAATGATCTGAACAATTCCGGAGCACTAGAAAAACCCATTGGTAAGCATTTGTAAACATAATAATGGTTGTTGAACTTAATACCCATTAAGTGAAAGTTCCCTGGGTATATAGGCAATAATTGAAAATTGCCATAAGTGCGGACGTACCTAAACTAAATAACATGTTAACCACTTCATTTAACCGAAATGTTTTTTACACTAAAATCATTATTGACACTTAAACCATTGCGGTACGACAAGTGTGTCATTAACCGCCGTCCCCCGTTTGGCGTTTTTAAAAATGCCTAATGGACGTACTTTTTAAATTGGAAATTGGTGGGACTTTAAAAGGACCTGAAATTGTATACAAAAATGCACTTATGTTGAAACAAAATTATTTGCTGAAGAACCTTGATTTGAACCCTTATAACACAGCTTAAAACCTTGCTTGAAGCCATTACTGAGCCCCGAAGCTACTTTTTATGTCCCCTAGTCTATACTGGGGGACATATTGTTTTTGCCCTGTCTGTTTGTTTGTTGGTTTGTTTGCACAAACTTTAACATTGGCCTTAACTTTTGCAATATTGAAGATAGTAACTTGATATTTGGCATGCATGTGTATCACATGGAGCTGCACATTTTGAGTGGTGAAAGGTCAAGGTCAAAGTCATCCTTCAAGGTCAAAGGTCAAATATATGGGTCAAAATCGCTCAAAAGGGGACATAATGTTTCACAAACACATCACTTGTTTAATTTGGATATAACTGAAGATATGTAGAAATATTAACAACATTGATTGGCGACTTGCCAAGAGACCAAACTGAAGTATTAGTATTTTCTAGATGGGCCCCGGAGCCCCTGAATTGGGCATTAAGGCCAAAACGTGTAGGCCCTAGGCCTGTACTAGGTTTGGGTGACAGCCCACCTGACAGACCCTATTTTTATGGAACTGTTGCTAGGCCAGGGCTGAGGTTTTTACCCTGGTTAACCTGAACACAATGCCCACCCTAACTTAAACTGAAGCAACCCACTCTTCATAAATTGAATAATACAGCTAAATATATTTTGACATTTTTGTGCTAACCAACAGGAAGAATTTGTTTAACAGGAATTTATTTGGCTTGAAATATACCCTTTTAATGCCACTAAGGCAAACATTAGACTATTTACAGAAAATATTAGTATATGGTTATTTTACAGAATACTTGAATACGTATAAACTACGTTTTCTCATAACGCTTGCATTGATTTTTGCTCTTAAGACTATTGCTTAGGTCAGACGCCATGTGACAATGCCACTGTTTACACACCATCGAATCCACTCTATAGAAAATCCAATAAAATCCAGCCCCGTTTATTCAGCATCCATCATAAAGATCACAAGAATTGTAAAGAAAGACACTTCAACTACCTGCTTCTAACATTATTTAACAGAATTAATGAACGTTTCCTTGGTTAGATTAGAAATAATTAAAATGATAAAAAAGTTGACCTGTTGCTTGCGTAGATGAAGTGAGAAAGATATTTTTATTTCGTAAAATTCGCTACTTTAACATACGGTAACAAAACACCAACAATAAGGAAACAGACCAAACCGGCCTAGCAGAGTGGCCCAACGATAAACAGGTATATTATTTAGAAATAGACCATAATAACAAATAGGTCTGACAAGTACTTAAACCCGCTTTTAATGCGGGACACATGCATTAAGAATGTTCTGCCAATTACAAGTGTGCTTTAAGTCGTTGAGCCAGTTGGTTAAAATCTGATGTCAAAATTCAAGTTATTTTGCGCCGTAACGTCATCATGCGATTCGTATACCAAGGCTCTCTACGTCGGAGGAAAACGATATCTTACGGAAGGTGACTATAGCAACTTGTTATATTTTCTAAAATCAAAAATTATCTTCTTAACAGTTAAAAATTAAAAATACTAATGCAATTTATAACACGTTGATTGAATGTTTAATCATATAAAGGAATATTGAACTATACTGTATTCTATTAGAGGACGCAACTCTTTGCATCAACACATCGATGACAGACGCAGGGTTCAAGAAGAGTTGCGTGTTTGAAGTCGACGAGGAGGTGATACGCCAACAAAGCAGTATGGGCATTTCATGCGCTCTCCTTCAAAATGGCGTCGTTGCTAAGCAAGAAAAGTTTCTGCTGCCTATATGCTCAAATGGATCATCCGGTATGAATCCATATGATTGCCATTTTATATTACGTTTAACGCAGTCTGTATCTTATCGAACTTTAATGGAATGCATAATTTAATAACACATACATATTTAAATGCTCTTTTTAAAAGTATATGTGTATTATGATTTAAGCAAAATGATAATGTACTAACAATATTTAAAACAAACTATATTTACTATATATATTAATAAACATTTACAGATTGCAACTGTTCAGCTTAGACAACTTCCTGTGGCGAAATCTGTACAAAAGGAAAAACCGGTCTGAAACATGACGCCGCGTAAAGATATCTAACATTATCACGGAGGAACTCCCTTTGAAGCCTATCTGTCCAGTTTTATGCACCCCGAAGTGGTGTCGTGATACATTCAATGCTGATAAAACTGAGACAGTCACACCGGAAATCCTTCAAGCCATGTGCACGATTTCGTGAAATGACAATTTTCAGTTTGTTTAGGCTCTATCACACCAAGGAGCTAAACAATCTCACTCAGGAAATATTTATGTATTGTGTTGTAATTTAATAAAACATTTTGTATTATTGTTATTTTGTGATATTTAAATGTTTTAAGTTTAATTTATTGTTATATTAGACTGCCCATTTATATTGCATAAACATGGTGTTTGACAATATTATTTATTTAAGTGTTTGCATGTGTATATAGTTAACAACAGCAGTTCATAGATGTGCTGTAAAACAGTAATTGATACATGCATTTATGTTTAATATGCACAAATATAAACAAGAACCTTAATAATACATTATCTTCAGTATCTAAAGACGTGATGAAGCTCATAATAATATGCACTGACAACTCAAGGCTTAAACAAACTATTTCTTTCAAGAAAGGCATCTACATCTTACAACAAACATATTTTATTAACATGCATGTAATTGCAAAAGGAGAGTTTTACTTGATATTGAGCTATATAGTTTATCTATACGTGCCATTGAGTGTCTTTTATGTTTATTTTTATTCATAATTATTATCACTGTTCATGTATATAGTTCATTTCTTTCAGTATCGTCCATACTGATACACACAACTGTTGGCATTATTGTTGTTTTTGTTGATGTCCGTTGTTGTCATTTGTTTTATTTGTGGGCATTCAAAACATGTGTCTAGTACACTCGGTAAGTTTCTTTCAGATGTATATTTATGAAATGATAAAACGATAGTGCATTAAAGTCAACAAATATTCTCTATATATTTCGTTTGCAAAACGGTCTAAATTAAACAGAACATGCTAAACAGATTGAAAGATGAATTATTTGAACAAACATAATCTGATATACGTATTTTTGATATGGGTCATCGTTTTTTGTGTGTAAGTGTTTTTTCTATATAAATAGCAACTAAAACATTTAAAAGTAGAATGAGATATAAATATAACTCTTTATGTATGTTTTATTATGTATTTTTTGTTTGAAATAGAAACGATATACAAGCTACACTATCTGGTGTAAATAAGTTTTTGATCTTTATCAATCGTAAACTGCTTAGTTTATTGATTTTGATATGAAATTTCGGGAGGAACAAATAGTATCACGTGGCCCAAAAAGTCAAGGTTAGAGTCAATATGAAAGCAAAAACGTCAGTTTAAGTACGTTATTTGTAAATATCTATTTCCGCTGTTACACGTGAAGAAACTGAATACATGTATCATTTTTGCTCTATTTCTTATGTCAATACATAGAACAACAAAATAGATGTCTACAAATAACTTCCTTGAGACGGACGTTAGTGATAATGTGACACTTTTTGTTCATCCCCAGTGCATATAGCGTTATTGCATTTCTATCATACACACCTTTGTGGTCCTTTATTTATGGCAAGGAACCAATTGCCAAAACGGTACAGTACCTTTAAGCTTTCGTACATTATGTATAACAAACCTTTTACACGGGCTTGATTACCAAAGTTGACATACAAACCCGGAAACGTTATCATATGTAAATCGAAATTTTTGCCGGATAATCACGATCATGTATCATGTGTACAAATCAAAAACAAATTGGTAAAATATTGTTTGGCGTGTACGTTATGGAAGGATTGTTTAATGTACTCAATTTAAAGTATTTATCATTTGCAAATTTGTTTTGCATGCTGAAAAAAATGTGTAATGTTGCATATAAAACGTCATAATTTTTCAGTATTTTGCTTTCCCGCATAAGAATGTAATGCAAACGCGTAAATAAAAGCAATACGTAAGCTTCAGTGGATGTTTAGTGCACCTTAAACAACGAGGTTAAGAACAAGAGTTTCAGAAATAAACGACAAGTACATATTGTAATTGTACTTAAACAAACTATCGAAATAACTAACAATATGGTTTCCATAAAAACTAGTAAAACAAGACAAAACAAAATTAAGAGAAATTATGACAATTCAGTCCGTGTTAAGTGTTTTATGAATGTAGCTTCAATATCAAATAAAAAATATTTGAACAGTACCAGTGTTTTGTTTTAATTTTGAGGCTGAAATTTAGCTCAGGGTATCTCGACCATAATATGATGTATGAATGCAAAACTTCATAATGTATATAATGAGCTGACTTAAGTTCTCTCCAAACAAAGTTAAGGTATAGACATGTAAAATACGAGGAAGCCATCTGATGTGCATTTGATTGGAGAATACCGACTCGGAGGTAACTTGGCGACATCGTATCATAGCAACACATGTTGTTAAGAGTTTAACCACCTACGAGGGAGTTATACGAAGACAAATTATTATGTAGATCTTAAGTAAATAATAAAATGATCACGAAATGCATAATCATTCAAATGCTGAAGGCCAGTTTATGATTTGTTATCTATCCTTAGCAGTGGAGTATTTGTTTACACTTAGCCGATCGATTGGCGTATCATAGTTGTCAAGATCCATGATCATACAAACAAATCTTAAAGTGACAGTTCGCGGATATATATATATATGGGCAGAATCGTAAGAAAATGTTTTTTTTTTATGATTAATGATATCACTGAAAATCCGGTTGAAATCGGGTAAAAACAAACAATATAGCGCTTTTTATTTTGGGGTCGAGTACGGTTAAGTATGAAAACGACCTAATTAATATTCATGATTCGACACGTTAATTCAAACCTTAACATTGCGGATACGGGCGAATTTAGCGGAGTGAAGGTAAGAACAAATGCAAATAAATCTGTTACAGACGGAAACTGAGTTGCAACGGTACGTTTTTGCTAAATCTATGTATTTATCTTCCATATGCTAATAATGTTTAGCGAAAGCTAACTATAGATATAATTTGCATAACTTGCTACGCTGCAATGATTTTCGCCTATTGCATGTATTTATGATCATTTACATATTATTTTATCGATTCAAAACCGATTTCGACCAGGTTTTCGATGTCAACCTCGATAAAAAATATATTTCAATTAATTTATGTAATTTTTTTTTCTCGCTATACGATTTATATGCAAAACAACGATCTATTCCGCGAACTGTCACTTTAAGTTAATTAAACATGGGAAACCAGTTAATCATATCTTCAAATCTATATTCGTCGGGTATTTTACGATGATGTGGTCGCGTTATCATGGCACACATTAGTAGTGGATGGAGCTATCATGACACAAATAGTGAGTATAGTGTGAAATAATATATGTTTTAATACAATATATATTATATGTATTGTTTCGTCTCATAAATGATTATGTATAACGTCACGTGTAAACACTTTTGAGATCACTAGACTGATTAAATGTTATGTATATCAAAATGACCATATAATATATATAGAGAGAATAACAGGTTACTGCCTGATCTTTTTGAAATATATCAGGCAAGGCTTAGAATAATATAACGGCGAGGCTTGCCGATGAAATAATGAAAATAAAATCGCTACGACATTGCAATTTAGCGGGAATATATATGATCCTTGACGTTTGACTTGTTACTAATGACATCATGAGCACTTGCGCTTAATATTTGTAAAATATTTTTTATCGCATTTTTGCTTTTTCTGTCTTAAATATATATCATCTTGGTATCAAATTGTTTCTTTTGTTGAATCTTATTTATTTTACTCAAACGGCTGACTTAATAGTTCATTCCGAGTAAAATGACTTACATCCAAACATTGACTGATTTAACAACTTCCGGTTGAGTGTGACGTCATCAGCATTTACACATTTATTTTTAATATTTGAAAAATAAGTGTTTTGATGTTTGTGTTGCTTTCTGTGGATAAAATGTAATACATCTTGGAATCAAATTGTTTGTTTTGGTGAATTTGATTCATGTTTACAGTAAAATATTACTTTTTTTTATTAAGTCTTAGTAATATGACACATCGACTGATATAAGAACTTCCTGTTGAACATGATATAAAAAATATTTCATGCAGCGTTAGATTCTATAGCAGGCAGATTTCAATGTAGCGGTATGATTAATTTAAATATTTGCAATCAGGTTTAGGTGAAACATGGGATAAGGGCTTTCTGAACTTAGTTGCAAAAAGGGAATGAAAGTGATATTCTCCACATAACTACATGAAATCAGTTTATACAATTCGGCACAGTAAACCGATTATTTTCCTGAAAATAACAATGCTTTGGTTTCGTTTTGGACTTCAATTCGAGTAATGATTACTTTTGTATTGAGTTATCGATTATGAATGAATTAGACGCAAGATAAAACGCGGAAGTTCCATTGTGTTTCACTTAAATAAATAATGCACAATCCAGACACACAGTTAAAATGCACAAAGCTTATCTTATATCTTCGAAAGATATTCTATTAGGTTACTGTAAACCATTTCGAAAGTATAAAACGGCGCTATGTTAAACATATATTAAAACATGCCATGTGAGGGTTTACCTTGGGCATTTCATTAGATGGGGTGTCAATAGCAAAAATGTTAGCCGATAATTTTAAAATGTAAGAGTATGTTTGAGTATGACGCCCTTATTGATTTATAAAACACTAAATATAATATTGCTCATTATCCGAATAGGCTTTGTCATCAGATGTTAAAAGACTTTTACCGAAGACTACTTTGTTTTAAATAAACTGAATGACTATTATATCAAATGCGATTTTTCCATTCAACTATAATGTTTAAATTCACCATCTATTATTATAGGAATAATACACGTTTTCGAGGGCCTGATCATCTGCGGGCGCTCGGGCAGGAACGGATTTTTAGAGCGCCAACAGATGATCATGTCCGAGAAAATGTGTATTTTCGCTGTTAATGCATAAAAAAATCACGCATACCAAAATAAATTAAAATAACATTGAAAACAATATGTCTTGTTCATTAGACATCGACAAAATAATTCGAGTATTTTATATGACGTCATACAGCTCAAGGTTGTGTTTTACATATGCCTCTCTTGGTCATTATCAGAAATGACGAGGCTTTACCTTTGGATAGGCAGTTCTCGATTTAAAATTTCATTTTAAAATGTGTTTGAACAGTGGATTAATGCAAATTTCAAATGCAGCCGCGCAAAGTAAGAAATAAGTGTCTTGGGGCAACCTTGTTAATACAGTATACTTCCTGGTCAGCCATTACTCAGGGAAGTAACTGCACGTGGACCAGTTTATGGATATGAAAACCACATAACAGGGCTTGAACGGCACGTGAATCGCATTGGTAATACACGATTTCTCCCGTTCAAGCACTCCTTTTGCCAAGTTTTTGCACCCCGCCAGAGGGCATTATAAATAGAGTTTATGCAATAATTGAAGTTATTACACAACTTAACACCACTAAACCGCACCAGTTAAGCAGACATGGTTGTGTATGCAAATACTACTCTTATTATTATTTAATTGGCTACAATAAAGATTTGTTAAAAAACAGTGTTCATAGGTCCAGTTACATTAAACAGTTCTGTATTATATATCAGGTGTTTAGTCTATGGCTTTAACCACTGCATGGAAACGCAGACTTGCCGTGGCAGGCGTGGTTGCGTTGATAGTTATTGTTGGTGTCATCACTGCCGCCGTCTTGCTTACGCGCAAATCCAAAACGGACGGTAAGTCGGTTCTTTCAATTATCATTGACATTACCATTTTACTTTGTAACACCCGTTGCGTTTTATGGAATTTATTATTAACCAGCCATATTAACTTATTTGAAAGTAAAGTAAATTTTAAATTAATAATCCATGATTTATTTTTATATTTTACAGATGATTCCAAGTTCACAGGTAGGTCTCATATCATACATGTTCTATTAGTCAAATCAAACACTGTTTTTTTGCATATAATATTAAAAAAGCATTATTCGATACGTTTAGTCCAATTGATTAAGGTTTTGCTTTTGATCGATAACTTGGAGAAACAAGTTCATATATAATAAAAAGTGCTTCTAACACAAACATTATCGTTGTTAGAAATAACAATATATGAACATGGAAATAATTTAAATTGAAATTTGCAACCAGCGGACATATAACATGTAAGGGTTTGGCTAAACAAATAGTTTACAGTAAAAGAAAATGCGATATATCTTTTATTAAACACAATTTTATTTGTCTAAGCAATGGTAGACGAATGCCAATCAACGACATATCCTCGAAAGTCCTGGTTTCTGCGCGTAATATGTTTTGAATCAAAATAACACCAAAATATAAAGTCCTGGTTCCGCATTTTGTGCGAGGGTCGTTTATGATATGCTGTGTGCTATCGAGAGCAACACAATCAATCTGGGGATAATAGGTGGACGATTCGTTGCCTTATTTGCTATTTGAACATTATTTTCACCTGTGCAATTTGTTGCCATGATTATTTTGTATGAAATTGCAATTTGTAATAGTTTGCTAAACATTGATCATTTAACGATTCAGTATTTAACTTACAAATTACTTGAATCGGAAAAGGGTATATCATATAAATCATACTATTTGTATTTGCATGTTGCAGATACCATAATCATATAATAAACACTTATTGACTTGTGGTCAATTGAATATGATGTTATTTTCGCCGACAGCATGTATAATTGATCGGAGTTGTGAATATCACATTATATGCAATGACCCACTAGTCAATATATGTTAAGTATTTTATGTTGAAACATTTTCATTTCCACCTATTTACCGTTATGGATCACATCATTAGAAATGTTTACTGTTGACCTTTTTTTTTAAACACAAGCTATGAAGCAATAATTCAAGAATCATGACAATATATTATACTAAGGTATATAATATGGTTTATATTAATACATTTACAAAATATTTAAGTTTATATAGCCACGTGCTCCCTCGAAGATGACACGATGTGGAAACCGATAAAGATTCGCTGCAACGTAACGGTTCCAGCAGGAAAAGACGGTTTAGACGTCATCCGAACGTCATTCTCGCTTAATAAAGATTACTTACCAGTAAGTAGAAATTGTACTCGTCGTGAAGATAGATGAGAATTATCATGTGATATCAAGTCACTTTCTGGCACTTCTCTTGAACATAACCAAAACATCACAAATATACACAATGACATAGTGTAATTCGATTTTAGGAAAAGGGATCTTTCATTGCAGATATGAATAAACATTGTATGATACAAGTAGTGTGACTAGACCGAATACACAAATACACATAAAGTGAAACTTAAGCTGCACCAGCAGGAGAGATACCTTATTATACAATGCGGTTCTTGATTTGTTGCAAGGAACCAACCTCCAAACTGAGATAAAAACACATGCACTAGTCCAGATACACACTGTATCATAAGACTGAAGTGTATTCCGTTTCATTATACAATGAACAACCATTTATGTATCAACACTTTCCAAACTTGTAATTTATTTTGTGTCCGTTATTTTGAAAATACTATTATGAGTATCGCGAAGGTTCATGCACTGTAAGCGATTGATATAGATGTTTTTTAAGTTCAATTTAATAATGTTTAATACCTATGATATTAAAACTATACATGGCTACGCAAAAATTCTAGGCAGTTCTATCGTTGTTTTTATAAAACATTTAAGTTCAATTTAATAATGTTTAATACCTATAATCATAAAACTATACATGGCTACGCAAAAATGATAGGCAATTATATCGTTTTTTTTTTAAACATTAAAGTTTACTTTACTATTGTTTAATACCAATAATAATAAAACTATACATGGCTACGCAAAATGCTATGCAGTTCTATCGTTTTATCTCAGGTCAATTGCTCCCTTCGAGCTACGGATGGGACAATTACATGCACAGGTCCAGCGGTAACCTGTCAGTTCCGCGGGATTATGTTGATAACATTCTTTGACAAAGCTGGGAACGCTGTTCTTGACAAGATACTAAAGCTAAGTTCGAATTGTAAGTAAAATTATTTCATTACTTCGTGATCCCTGCACTGTTTAAGATTAAAAATCCAGGGCAATTTTAAGCTTTATATATAAAATGGATTCTCATATTTTTTAACGGGTTTTGATGCTGATTCTTTCCATAACGCCATAAAAGCTAATTTTCCGATAAGTTATTTTATGCGGATCTTCTGATTCCAACTTTAAATGAAACTAATCTCATTTACATTACAAACTAAGTTCATCCCATTGTGACACACGTGGTTCAAGTCTTTGAGCCGGTTGGACAAGATTTGATGTCATACTTCAATTTTACGTGTGCGACCTCATCATGCGATACAGTTACCATGGCTCTGTTCGTCGCGGGCAAACGATATCTTACTGAAGGTAAATATTAAGACTCGGCTTATTTTCAATCGTGATAGATTCCTTTGTATACACTCGACAGTTATACATAGTAATAATTCTTTCAAAAGAATTGTTAATCTTTTAAATGAATCGTATTAAACTCTTTCAGAGAACGCAACATTTTGCATAAGCACATTGATGACAGACGGGGGATATAACAATAGTTGCGTATTCAAAATTGCCAAAGATGTTATACGCAAACAGCATAGTATGGACATTTCATGTGCTCTAATTCAAGATGGTGGCATTGCTAAGCAACACAAGTTTCGTCTGCCACCGTGTTCGGATAGATCATCTGGTATGCATCAGACGATAGCCGTTTCATTACATATTTTATTGAGTGTTTATTGAATGAACCTTAATTGAATGCATAATTTAAAATCACATATGCTAAGTAAATGGTCTTTTACTCATAATATTTGCATCATGATAGTTACAAACAGATACTTTATTAACACGAACAAGATTATATATACATAATATACATACATTGCTATGAACAAAATTATAATATTTTGATCATGTAGTATACATATAAAATATGTTAACATCTATATCAACACACACATTTTCAGACTGCAACTGTTTAGCTCAGACAAGCTCGTGTGACGACATTTGTGCAAAAGTCGGAACCTGCCTGAAACATGACGCCGCGCCAAGATATCAGAATATTACAACTGGGAAGCCCCTCTGTCCGGTTTCATGCACCCCGAAGTGGTGCCGTGAGACATTCAACGGCGATAAAACCGAAACAGTGACCTCGGAAATCCTTCAGGCGATGTGCACAAACTCCTGAATGGACGCGTTATTCATGTTAGACTCTTTAACAGCGTATCCCTTTCCCTCAGGGCATATACGTAATTAAGTCGGAAATGCATATATTTTGTTGTTATTTAAAAAAAAATGTATTTATTATCGGGATATGTAAATGTTAAATTTATTATTATATTCGGCTATCAAACCTTATTGCATTTGTTGCAATACATATTGGTTTGTCAATATTATTTATTGCACTGTTTTTTTATCTTTATATGGTTTACATCGGCAATTTATAATATGTTTAAAGATAAAACCAACTACGTATAACTATATTTGTTATACAACTCTGAACAAGCAAATTAAATACTCGATTGTCTGATGTATTTAAGCACCTGATGGTGCTCATAGAATAGCATCATTGTGCGCAGTTAATTGACCAGCGCTTATAAATCATTAATATAAATACATTAATACAAATAAAGATGATTAATGTTTGCAATTAAAAGTGGATACACTTGTATTCACTCCCGTAGACTTTGCAGTGTAAGTATAGTTATATAGTTTATCTCGGTGTGCCATTTACCGTAGCTATGTTTATGTCTTTATTTAGTATTCATTATATCAGTATTATTCATTTATGTAGTTCCATTATGTTCACTCTCGTCGGTATGATTGTTAAGCGTGGTTATATTTATTAATAATATTACTGTTGTTTTGGTCATGTCCGTTGTTCTACGTTAAAATATCACTTATTTTCTCATAGTATGCAAACTATTACATCCTTCTAACTGGTTGTGTGATATGGAATTTCACGATATGCCGTCAATTCTTTGCTTAACTAGTTTGCTGTGTTCATGTAAGTAGTAAACATGTATATACGTATGTGTAGATTTGTTTTATAACAACGTGATAAATTCATTGTTTCAAAATACCAATACAATTTACAAATAGATTTACCACAGTTCACGTTTTAGACTGTAAAAACTGCAAATGTCTGTTGGTGTTAGAAGCGTGCACACCAAGATAATAAAAGCTCGTTATGTGAATGTATACAAGTAGATGTTAAGGCGTCTTTTTACTTCATTAGACAAACTGTCGTTCGTGGAATTTCTGATGGGGAAATATGATCAACAACAAACGCTGTTTACAAAATACTGCACTAAAATCCTTCAAGAATGATACGTCAAAGAATGGAAGTAATGGTCATCTGCAAAAACAAAGCAGCAAAAGGCGTCACATGGTATTTTAAACATGTTTAAGGAACAAACAGACGTGACTGTTTTAATATACTCGAAACAACTTTAGAATGTCATAAAGCACTATAGGATACACATTTGAGATGAAGTTTTATGAAACATTATTGAGTATCTTGTGCAATATAAATCATAATGCAACGCAAACAGTCATTCTTATTCAGTGTATGATGGATTAACGCCCATTAATACCAGAACAAACATATACGGAAAATGGCCAACGAACTCCTTTACTTTCGAAATCAGAATAACAACATCAGAACTGTGTTTTGAACCATCCATTTAGAAGCGTGGATGTTGTGTGGCCCCGTGATCCGAAGATGTGACTGTCAATTAAAATAGGTTTAACATCGGTTCACTTCATGTTTTACTATGTATTATTACGAAATTCGTCTTCAATGTATAATTTTTATTGCCTATTTTGTTTCATCGTAACATAATTTTATCAATATATTAAAATTTAACACATATAAAAATCGTACAGTCCCGCTTTAAAGCTGGACTGTACGATTTTTACATGTGTTAAATTTTAATATATTGATTAAATTATGTTACGATGACTCAAAATAGGCAATAAAAATTATACTTTGAAGACGAATTTCATAAAATGCAGCAAAGACAAGTTAGCGCTGGTTAAAGCCGATGCCGACACTTTTACTCGTATTTGTAAGGAAACAAAATTGTGTCTTTGTGTCGTATGAACGAATCTGCACTAAAACTAAATTTAGATTCACATTGTACATGTATTATATATATGCTGGCGAATTTGGCTGGAAGCCAATTTCAATTTTAGATTTAAATATCTGGCTTATTTCGCATTTTTCGACACATGTTCTTCTTAACTTTTATTTTAATTTATATTGAAATATATGTATATTAATTTTTAATACATTTTATAAAAATTCATAAATATTT
>VMBQ01003568.1:0-59758 GCA_007657795.1 Dreissena rostriformis | reverse complement strand
TAAAGAGCAAAATATGAAATTACGGGTTGTGTTTTTCCAAAAATCTAAGCCACACTCCCCACTTATACACCTTGAAACATTATTTAAGAGCGGCCCTCGGCTACTGTTTACTTATACAGTGCACTTGTACTGTTTCGGTTAAGACTGTTGTTGTTATTTTATTTGTTACACTTTAGACATTAACTTGTTCCTTGTTTTATATTCACAAGTCTAATAATTCCTAGTAAGAATATGTATTCGTTTGACTGTGATTCCATTTCAATGGTAATAATATAATGTAAATTTTATTGCAGTTATTGCTTGTAAATAAGTGCGTGTAGAAATTATCATTAAAATGCTAATTTATACATCATGTGAAACATTAAAACAGCACGTTTAGTAAAATGAATAGCTTAAAGCGGGACTGTACGATTTTTACATGTGTTAAATTTTAATATATTGATTAAATTATTTTACGATGACTTAAAATAGGCAATAAAAATTATACTTTGAAGACGAATTTCATAAAATGCAGCAAACACAAGTTAGCGCTGGTTAAAGCCGATGCCGACACTTTTCCTCGTATTTGTAAGGAAACAAAATTGTGTCTTTGTGTCGTATGAACAAATCTGCACTAAAACTAAATTTAGATTCACATTGTACATGTATTATATATATGCTGGCGAATTCGGCTGGAAGCCAATTTCAATTTAAGATTTAAATATCTGGCTTATTTCGCATTTTTCGACACATGTTCTTCTTAACTTTTATTTTTTATTTATATTGAATTATATGTATACTAATTTTTAATACATTTTATAAAAATTCATAAATATTTGACAAAGTCGTACAGTCCCGCTTTAACATAAACAAAACGAGGAGTAACACCTTATCGGTATAATGCACGGGAAACCAGTGTATTCTATTTACGGGCGAGCCTATAATCGGACTTATTTCATCATGCGTTAATCAACGGTTAAAGGGAGACTGTACGATTTTCGTATGCGTTAAAATGTAATATATTGATAAAAATATGTTTCAATAACACAAAATATGGAAGAAAAATTATACATTGAAGACGAATTTCATAAAATGCAGCAAACATAAGTTAGCGCTGTTTAAAGCCGATACCGACACTTTTACTCGTATTTGCTAGGAAACAAAATTGTGTCTTTGTGTCGTATGAACGAATCTGCACTAAAACTAAATTTAGATTCACATTGTACATGTATGATATGTATGCTGGCGAATTCGGCTGGAAGCCTTTTTCGATTTCAGAATTAAATATCTGGCTTATTTCGCATTTTTCGACACATGTTCTTCTTAACTTTTATTTTAATTTGTATTGAAATATATGTATAACAAGTTTTTTTACACATTTTATATAAATTCATAAATATTTTACAAAATCGTACAGTCTCCCTTTAAGTTAACATGTCGGGTATGACGCACGCTTTAAATTGGTTGAGTAACACACTACAGTAAGGGCATTCATTAAGGACTCTCAGAAAAGTACACAGAAAGGTTCTGGATCATCAGCAGGTGGCATATCGTTGTTCTTGTGTGTTATTCTATTAAATGTTGGATACACGTTTTTAATTGAATGGCTGAGTAACAAATCGCAGAAAAGGCATAAGTTGAATAAAGCGCTGAGTGCAAATAACAAACTGTCGTGGTTCATCTTGCAGGTGTTCATTTGGTGATCGTGTGTTTAGAAACAGTACGGCGTGTGTTCAGAGGGATTAATCACGTGATGAGCAAAAGGGAATCAAGATGGTGACGTCCGTGCCGAAAAAGGTATTTAGTTGCCGCTTTATACCCTTTATTAATATGTAATTTAAATGTTAAATGCTGCCTACTTTCAAGTCATATCAAAACAATAGTAAGTCGCATTCATTTGGTCTTAATATTCGCTCTGGATCTCGACTTTAATCTATGCACATTTTCTAAGCGAGAGCTGTTTGCCATGTTATTTGTGATCCTTGCTGGATTTCACTAACTGCATTACTATCTTGAATGCCAATAGAGAATGCTTAAAATAAAACTTTACACGATTATTCTTGCGAGGTTTAACAGCTGTCTGGTATAGAGTACACGTCTATAACTTGTTTTATTTAGTTTCATCAACCAAATTATTTAAGGATCTATTGGTCTTATATTTGTTATGACAAAAAAAAGGGATCTCGTTAAAAGTCAGATATCAGAAAACCGCATTTTAATTGAATTGTTCGCATATATTCGTAATGAATTGACTTACAAAACCGTATTTCATTAATAGTTTCAAATAACTATAATTACACGGTAAAGATTTACAAACAACTACCTGATTGGGGTTCGAACCCAGGACATTTAGCAGCATTAGCTACCGAGATAACACTAGAACACGCAGACTGTTGTATTTGTACGTGTGTCCAGTTTCAAACTTAGAGAGACATTTCCTTCTTTAAACCCAGCAACGATGATATAGTATGTTTGCAACAGGTCCTGCTCAGTAGAATCTTAAGAAAATAACAACACTAAAAGAAAGCAAGTCAATTTCTTTTTGATATTGCTGGAAAATGGCCGGCATGGATCAATTAAATAACATAAAGAAATGGTATATACGGAAAAATACCTATTTCGGCATGAACGTCGTTCTCTTGAAAATGCGGGTAAAACGTCTGTGGTTGAAAGAGTAACACATTGAAGTAAAGGCATTGGTTGTCGAAAAAGCTTCGAAACGTACATTGTTTAATTCTAGTTTGTTAATCATTTATGTTACCAGTTTGGACGGTTTTACCTGAATTATAGTAATACACGTTTGAAATTTATTAAGAAACACCATTCAGCATTGAAGTTAAAACGAAGCTAAAGATACACATCACAAAATGTGTTTACTCTTTGTGCGCTAGACGTGGTTCAATTGTACCGACGCGCATTCGAGGACGCTAACATGACACAAGTTGTAAGTATAGACATACACTCCTTTCACATATACCGTCATCTTTTTATAACTAGTATTTCGTACAAGGATAACATATTATAATTTTGCCAGATAGAAAAAAAATAACATCATTATGAGCATTGATATGTAACAACAACAACAGCCCTTTTAAAAAAAAGATTCATTGACTTCCAATGAGATCACATTCTCATTTACATTGGAGCCGAACATTTATCATGGTATGTTTGCATTTGCAGTATGTATGATTGATAGATTAAAAGTATTACACCCTTGATTGAACATTACTTTAAAATGTAATACTTTGCATAGTCCATAAACAGAGTAAAAGAAGTGAAACAATATCACACTACCTGTAACGGTTTGATTGTAATCAAAGAATAAAATTGATTAGTTATAAATCGACTATAATATTTGAAAATTGTTGTCTGTTTAACATTTTCGAGCATTTCGCTGGAACATATATTGCTTTAATTGTTGTTGTTATAGTTTTTATAAACAGTTACAACCATCTATGATAGGAACTAAACACAATCTTAAAAATATACACGGCTTTACATTACACTATTAATGAATTTGGTAAATGTTGATACTGCAACCAATAAATTATCATACAAATAATGTAATCAGCACGATCGATCTGGACAATGATTAGTTTTAAACGGAAAAGCCAATTCATGTTTACTCGGTTGAAGCTTTTCAGTTACCTCAAAGGTATAAATTAAACAAATGATTGAATGCGGAAGTTAGACTGAAAGTCGATTGCTTACCGTATTGGTAAACTGCACCAATAAAGCAAAAGCTTCACGCATAACGGCTATCGATATTTAAAACATGTTTAAATCACCGACCCGATTTTGTCTTATTTGATTTATGAGTGTGAATAAATATCTTTTACATTAAACTTTAGTCATTTTTTTAAGGGTAAGTGATCGAGCTTGGCTTACTATGAAGATCATCAAAACTAATTCGACACAGAATGACATTAAATGCAACCTGGGAAACTGAATCTTCCAAACTATTGAAGGACAACTATTTTACGGTTTGTCGAGGACGTTAGGGCATAATAATGCGACAGTTTATAATAACCTAAACTTTATGCTTAGCTTCACATGAACATCTGATCATATTATTGCCTTTTTGCAAAAAATATGAATAATAATTATCCTTATGTAAATATGAGTTGCACTATTAAATGCTTTCATTATGTGATTTTCCAATAACTGAAATAATGTGATATGCCTTAGTTATCGGACAAAAAAAAACAGCACGCTTTAAAACACGTGTTAACTTCAGTCGATATTGATTAATAAAGTTTAAAAAATTCATATATTGTGTCATGCTATTCTGTTATACGCAATATTGTTTTATCCCCACGCTTTAAAGGGACTGTAAACCCCGAATGACGAATCAAGAAAAGTTCTAAAATACCGTATTTTTTTACAATTATTAGTTTATATTGATTAAAATATCACGATTGGTATACATGTATAACATTACTTGAATTTTTTTTTATTGTTTTTTTTTTACTTTATTTTTTTATTTATTTATTTTTACTGGGTATGTTTACCAGGTAACAACTACCAGTTAACTATAAATAACGCAAGTAGATTGATCATCATCGTCACGTGGTAAACACAGGAATGCAAATTGTGCATGCGTAGTGAATTGTATATATTTAATATATAAAATGATCAATCTACTCGCGTTATTTATAGTGTGTATATCGTTATGTCACCTATTTTCGCGCTGTACTTTCGATAACACATCGCGAAATTTTATAAACGAATATACTGAAAATATGAACTTTTTTCAAGTAATGTAATATACCAGTCGTGATATTTTAATCGATATAAACTAAAATTTGTACAAAAATACGGTACTTTAGAACTTTTCTTTTTTCGTCATTTGTGGTTTACAGTCCCTTTAAAAGCATGGGTATATTGTATTGATCTCCGCTGTCTGTCCGTCTGTCTCGGCCACCATCTCCTCCTACACTATAAGCACTAGAACCTTGAAACTTACACACATGGTAGCTATGAGCAACAGTGCGGCGTAGCACTATTTTGAATTTTGATCTGACCCCTGGGTCAAAAGTTATGAGGGGGCGGGGCAGTTGTCCTTATATGGCTATAGTAAAACGTGGCCACTATCTCCTCCTACACTATTAGCACTAGAACCTTGAAACTTACACACATGGTAGCTACGAGCATATGTGCGACAGTGCACGATTTGGAATTTGGTCTACCGGTACTACTTTCCTGTACCCCCAATTTTTTTTTCGTACCCAAAATGTTATGTACCCAATTTTTTCGTACCCAATTTTTTTGGCACCATAATTGTTTTCGTACCCAATTTTGTTTTCGTACCCATTTTTTTTTCTTTTTTTTCGTACCCAATATAAAGAAGTGAAACTCCACAAGCTGCAGCAGTATTGCATTTCTATCATACACACCTTCGTGGTCCTTTATTTATGGCAAGGAACCAATTGCCAAAACAGTACAGTACGGCACAAAACGAAACAACATATACACATAGTAGAATAAATCTGGGGTCACCGCCAAATAATTTTTCGTACCCATTTTTTTTCGTACCCATTTTTTTTTCGTACCCAAATTGTTTTTCGTACCCATTTTTTTGTCGCACCCAATTTGTTTTTCTACCCATTTTTTTTTCGTACCAAAATTTGTTTTTTGCATAACTTGTTCATTTATTTACCAATTGACTTCAAATAAATACTGAACATCTCTTATGACAACACGGTCTTTCTCGACAACCATGTCCACATTACCCAACCCGGGGCCCTACCAACATAGGCCTTGCCCACCCAAAATTGCCTTTCAATATAACATCTATGCGGCATGGGGATACGCGTAGGCATCTGCCACGCCATTTCTAGTTATTTTATATTTTCATCTGAAATTCCTACATGGTTAAACGTTATAACATAATAACGGACTATTTTACCTGTTCATGGCACCGTTGTATGAATAAATGCTTTAATTGTATTGATCTCCGCTTTTTTTGCTCGGACCATATTTTCTCCTACACTATTAGCACTAGAACCACGAAACTCACACACATGGTAGCAATGAGCATATGTGCGACGGTGACGGTGACGGAATTTTGATCTGACACCTGGGTCAAAAGTCATGGGTAAATAAATGGGTAAAATAGGTAAAAAAAAAAATACTAACACCATGCGACGTACATGATAAAAACTTGTGTGTGCATGTTGATGCTGGTTTGTTCCTTTTGAAGATAGTGATCAAATCATACAGACCAAAATTCCAAAAAGTGCACCGTCACATATGCCCATAGCTACCATGTTTGATAGTTTCAAGGTTCTAGTGCTAATAGTGTAGGAGGAGATAGAGGAGAAGGGGGGTTGGGGTTGGGCCAAAAAATGTGTTTTAACATAACTTCTTCATTTATAAACCAATAGACGAGACGTCACTTTAATACTGAACATCTCTTATGTCAACACGGTCTATCTCGACCATCCATGTCGCGGCGTGGGGATACGCGTCGGCATCTGCCGCGCCATTTCTAGTTTTATTCTGCCATAAAGATAATTGTAGGATATTTTTGTTTTCTTCAAAGAGTTTAATAACCAAATTCTTACTAAATGTCTAAACAATTATTAAATGAAAACAATAACAATTGTTTACAATATTACAACGAATGACTTAAACGTGCAATAGAAAACGTGTGTATGTTTAATAAAATGAGTGAATAAAATGTGTGAATACCGGCATTTTGGTCTGACAAATACTCTCTTTTTAATCAGTCTTCACAACTGCATACTTATTTTGAAGCTTCCATACTAGACTCTTACACTAGCTAATAAAACTATAACTATTTCGTGAAGTGAACACGTGATTATTACACATGACAAGTCCGGCATTATGTTATCAACCATTCAGTTATTTGAACATAGCATAACGTATTTAATTCATTGATAAATAAGTACTAAACAGATCCATAGGACTAGATTCGTATAAGGAATGGTTATCTTTAACTTTCGCAATGACAAGGGGACGCGTATTTGATAGATGTATTTGCTTTATGTTGTGTGGACGTGTGTATTCGTTACAAATAAATGTTAAAATTTTAGAAAATGGAAATTTTGTAAATAAAAATAACATTGTTTTTACTGCCATGATTACTGCATACGTTCAAATCATAGGAATGTGCATTGTATACACAGACAAAAGAGCATTTCTTTACAGTTAGTTTTATTAAGCATTTCTAGTTCACATGTCTAAACAATAGTACAAATGAAACTGCAGGAACAATGTCAGGAGGCATTCTTGTTACCCGTCCGCTTTTATTATAAGATGCAGAAAGAACATCAAACAAAACACTCTTATTATGGTTGAAGCTTTAGTCACAACCTTGGAATAAGAAAGTAATAATAATTGTTATTATTATAATTATTATAATTATAATTATAATTATAGTTATTTTAATGAGTTGCTTATAAATACAGCTACGCTCATTTAACACGTTTTGCATTACAGTTTTCGGAAAGCTCTACCCATTCAGCTGATCGTACATGTTCAGTTTCCAAAGTAAGTATACAACACCGCTAATCAGAATATGTCAGAACAATCGCTATTTTGTATTGATATAACATAAAAGCTTATAAATGCCGGTATTTTTTAAATACAACTCTGACTAAATTACAATATCGCAAATTATAAGTGCTTGTCTTCAGACCATTTAAAATTTTGTGCAGATAAAGTTATAAAATGATGTCACTGAAGTTTATTAAATATAGATATAAATGTTCATTAATTATAAACGTTCAATTAAAAAAGGTTAGATCATATCTCTTTTACTAAATGATTGTTTATATCTGTAGCTTTCGTGGCAAGATAAATGCTTTCACTTATAAAATACATCTCTGAATAAACAAACACACAAACAAACAAAACAACAAACAAACAACTATTTATTTATATCCTCAGTCCACACATAGTGTGGAAAAATGGAAAAATACTTGAAAGTTTGAAATAATATCGAAACAACAATACAACGTGAAGTCGATAAAACGACGTGTAACCGTAAGTTTCTGTAAAAGCTGAAGCTGCCGATTTTTCTAGAGCTAAACATTAATTGACATAGTGTGTAACTCCTTCTTAACAAGTCGATAGTGTATTAACAGTTCGCATCGAGCGATTTAAATCCCTAACATAATTAAACGAATTTCGTAGTAACGAAACAGCTTTCTGAAGAGGGTACTTCATACATGTTAAGTAAAGGAATGCAACGTAGATGCATTGCAATAAGTTGTGTTTGGACTGGGATTTTGAGGGCCTATCAATATATGATATGTTTTATGTTGCAAAACGTTTTTACTTTGTTTAATTTATGATATTGTAGAAACAAAAGATCGCATTGGGAATCATTATATCTGTGTGTGTGGTAATTGTGGTATGTGTCGTCGTACCCATCGAAGTGGATCGAAACCGGAAAAACAACGGTAAACATATATGTCGACTGGTTTTTATACAATTTAATAAAAAAATGATCTTTAATTTACCATAATGGTAGTTCCATAACTTGGTTGTAATTTATTTAAAATCACGTACATGCAGTTTGAAATTTAACGTTTCTTTCGCTGTGCTCTACTGCAGCCCATAATTTGTTTTTGTATTTACAGATTCTCCAGTGAACACAGGTATGTTTGACAAAAACGTTGATTTTTTTAAAATCAGAATTAAACATTTGCACGTTAGTGATGAATGTTTATACTATTCCTATTGAGCAATAAAAACGACATTTAGAAATAATAATAAAAAACACTACAAATAAGTATTGCATATGTTAATTAAATGCAAAAAAGATGTTAAGGAACTTTTCATAAGTGTAACCGACCATTAGATTAGATCTTAATTGCACAATATGAGCATTTTTCAACTTGCAAATAATATTTATTTATAAACGTAAACTAGTACCCATATCAATGCTGCATTGTACCTCTGAATCTGATTTATGGACTTCAGGTTTGTGTTTTGTAATAAACGACATAGTGTTCCTACATATTTTGCATCAATGTCATCATGACAGTAGGTACATGCACACTCACAGTGTATACCACGGGAAAACCATTAGGAGTCACGTGTGACGTTGAAAGTACGGGTCCAGCAGACGCATACACCTATATAGACGCCAAGCACACGTCCTTAGCTCTAGATAACCGAATAATTTCACAAGTATGTGGGAGTATACACATTGTTATCTTAAATTTTAATTCTATTTTCGCTAAATATCGTTAATTTACTCTTATGTCGCGGTGTTTACGCTCTTAATTTCACTAAATAAAAACATGTATAAGAAACATTCGTTATGCACATAATTTGTTTAAACCATTTACATTTTTTGAAGTTAACAATGAGTATTAAGATTTTGGATGCATTTCACATGACCTCGTACACACTTTAACCGTTCCTTCAGGCAATTTGTCGCAAAGGATTGCGAGTGATGGTTGTGTTATCAGACTTGAAGATTTGATATCAATTTCCCCCGATTTAGAATTGATCCTATTTCTATTGGGGATTACTTTTATCGTGTATTGTTTAGGTAAACTGTAAATTGCAAGTTTTGGATGGCACATTAACTTGTACCGGTCCAGAAGTCACCTGTCTGATCCGTGGGACGCTCTCTATTTCACTGTCTGACACGAGAGGAAACATGGTGCTAAGCACACGATTGGACCTTAGGTTGCCTGGTTAGTAACACCAATCGGTCTAATAATAAACTAATGTCTTACATTTGAAACACAAATGCCGTATAACCAAGTTTCAAACTTACAAACTACATAGTTCTGCCATGATAAAAAATATTTAGAAGAACCATTCAAGTATGACGTAGACTATTTTTTATAGTACGTTTAGTCAATATATCACAGTTTTTGTCTTGTGAATTTCGCTATCGCTTTTCTTGAAGATATCGAAATTGGGGAGTGCATCAATGTTATTTAAGTCTTGGCAAACTGTTTATGGCTGGATGTGTTTAAAAACAAAAGGTGCAAAATAATATGTCCAATCTAAACCATGCTAAATAAGCGCATAGACACATGCTATATTAAGGTTCTAAACTACTATTTATTCTTTACAATATTCTATGATTAATAAAATAATATTTTATTTATTAAGAGCATCCATTCGTGACAAGTGTTTCTCAAGTCTTTGATCCAAGTGATCCAAATTTGTCATCCAACTTCACATTTACGTGCGAAGTGACGTCATCGTGTATTGAGTTTGTAATTGCTGTTGATGTCGAGATGACCCGGTATCTCTCTGAAGGTAACCTTAGAAACAAGACATTGATTCAAAATAAAAGATAATTGTATTACAAAATTCTCCCAAACCGTCTTAAGGGTTCTGTGGGTTGGCCTGATGGATTCACTATGTTGGTTTGTCCTATAGGCTGTTCTTTTGTACTTTCCTACTTGGATTTATTACATTTTTAGGAACGGCTGTTTCCACGAAACGTCATACAGTTAATGACCATAATGCATAACTGGCTAGTGTTTGAATTAACATTTTCTTCAACAAATTAAAACAAAGAGGAGCAGTAGCCATGTTAGATAGTGTTTGCTTCAGTTGCGATAATTTTGTCAAGCGAACTGTTTCTATACATTTAAGCAGCAGTTTTTCACGATTGTGTACAGTTTATCAACATTATAAAAAGTTGTGGGTACTTTTTACACGATAAAATGCAAATGTCCATGTCATACTTTGACATCTAATTACGTCAATTTTTGTTAAACTTCTGAATCAAAGCGGTGTTTGAAGGGCAGAGAGGAGGGATTTATCAACTTCAATCATACATATTTAATTATTGACAAATACATGTTATTTATTTCATTTGAAATAGTGTGTATGTCATATCAAGGTCTCGTGCATGCAGCATAATTAAAGCCCTTTATTAACTATTGTATTGATTTCAAAGGAATGACATTAATATATATGCCATAATAAAAAAGAAGTTTACATGTTAACGTGCTAGTGTAATATAATTGTTTTATTTCCGTTTGTTTTGTGAAAATAATTTTGTAGCGGAACTGTGTACTCTGAATTATAATCTTAAAACGAGCGTTGTGCTCCCTAACTTGACAGTACTTATTTAATACGATTGTTAGATGATGCCACATTCTGTACCACAACACCCATGACAGACGGAGGGTATAACAAGAGTTGCGTGTTTGAAATCAACGAGGGTGTGATACGTCGAAATCGAACGATGGACATTGCATGCGTTCTCCATCAAAATGGCATCGTTGCTAAGCAACAAAACTTCCGTCTACCAGCGTGTTCGGATATTTCATCTGGTAAACATACTCATTGTTGTCTTATGAAAATTGCAATTTATAAATTCATGTTAATTGTATAAACAATCACATGAGTAAAACATTTGTTTACAGATCATATGCACAAATATGAAGATACTATATTTAAAGTAAAAATAAAAAGAGGGCATTCTGTTTCCCAGTTGTATGCCAATAATTTTCGTTGAATTGTAATGTTATTTTGAAAGAATTTATATGGATCAGCTTTTTTATACCCGCAGATTAGTTTTTTGTTTCAAAAATCTAGCGCATTCTCAGATAATAAGTAATTATTATTCATCTCCTTTAATCCATTCAACAATTAATTGTTTGCAATAATATTCCTTTTAAAGGATATTAATATGCATCTGTTGATCAATTGTGTCGCGTTCTGAGAAAACTTGGCAAAATTCATGTGCGTAAAGTGTCATCCCAGATTAATTAGATTAGATTAATCAGATTAATCAGGGACGACAATTTCCGTCTAAATTGGATTTTTGCTAAGAAGAGACTTTATTTAAACGAAAAATGTCATAAAAGCGGAAATTGTCGTCCCTGATTAGCCTGTGCGGACTGCACAGGCTAATCTGGGATGACAATTTACGCACAAGCATTATGCCTAGTTTTCTCAGAACACGACACAATTAAGACCACAGCATGTGATGATCTATTAATAGCTTAATAAAGTGTCTAACATCTTTGTGCCCAGTAAGGTTTTAAATATGTATATACATTGAGTTGGATGACATTGTATTAACAAAATTGGTATGTATCATACACACGGATTAAAACTGGACATTCAGATAAAGACTAGTGAATATGGGTTACTAACCATGAAGCAAAGAATTATAGTATGTATATGTATGTTCTATTTACATAATTTGTTTGCTGTACATTTAAAAAACACGTTTAATATTTAATGCGATTCCTTTTGGGACTCCTACTTTTTCCAAGTAAGGAGTTTCAGGATTGCTGTTTTAAAGTCCTAGTAAGACCCCTGGTCTGGCCGAATTCTTCTGTAACATTGAACTGACTACAAAAATAGAACACTTTTATTTACAGAATGCGATTGTGCGGCGCCTGTTACCAGCTGTGAACTGATTTGTACGAAATTTGACACGTGTTCGAAACATGACTCCGAAAGATATCAGAGTATCGTCAAGAATGTTACCGGGTGCGATATTTTTTGCGTCGGAAAATGGTGCCGTGATACCTTCAACGATGACAAGACTGTTACCATAACATCGGAAATATTAAATGCTACGTGTACAGCTTCTAACAGATGATACGCCGGGAAGAAAACATATAATTCAGTATTTATAAAGATTCTAGCACGTATATCGTCTCAGGAAATAAACTTTCATTGTTGTATATATTTTACCGTGTCTGTGTATTGCGTAATTTGCAAATGACATGACATTCGCTTTTATATGACATTTTGAAGTTTAGAAATTTAAGGCTTAGCTCTTTTTCAAACTTTGTGTTTTCATAAAACGGATTGGAGTGACTGTCATACATTTGAATAATTGTGTTTGTCCTAAACATTTGTGTATAACTTATTTTTTAGTTTTTAGTTTTTTGTAACAATCTTGATGCCAAACCATATTGTGTAATTTCTACTTTAAAAGGTTTCTTCGAGCATTTCAATTAATGTTAATGTTGTAAATTGTTTGTATTGAACTGGTGCATGTTTTATAGATCTTTTGCAGAATTTGGATGCCAAAAAGTTTGAAAGTTCATCGTACAAAGTTGAAATACTTAAATATTCTTTCCAGTGGAAGCATGTAAAGATGCCTTTTGTATTTTAGATATAATACTTGAGCATGTGATTCTTTAACATACTGTTGATATGCATTAATGTATACAATAGTCTGACAGAATATGTTCAACCTGGGTATTTTACAGTGGATATAATAAACCGAAAACCAAAGCGTTGGGTTGTTATAGAATACATGTATTTGATCGTGTTCTCTTTGCAGTAATATCTCTATTTATCACATGCTATACATTGTTTTCAATGTAATACAGACATTACGTATTGTTTATATTACGCATGTGTAATACAACATTTTTAAGCGTTTTCATTGGCTACATAATTAATAACTAACCAATCTTATGGCTTTATTTTGGTGAAATGACGTCGTCAGCATGAAATGACGTCACGATAGTAAACAACTTCTAGCATTTGTTTGGTCAATAAAGATGTATTTTATTTAGTTTTAAAGCATGTGATAAAACAGATCTGACAATAGTTGTCATATCATACCATATTTTATTAAACTCGTCCAGGAAATTCGTTAGTTAGCTCGCCAAAGGCTCGCTTACTTACNATTATACCATCCACCAATAACGACCTCTACCACGTTGTTCTGGAAGTCGCTGTTGTTGTTTTGAAGGAGAATGTGCGCATCGTTGTTGCCTGAAACACAAGTTACACATTAATAGGTAGGTTTTCAGGTACTCCTTTTACCAATAAATTATGCACAAATATTCCACTTGTGTGTGCATTAAGCAAGCGTGTAGAGTAAATTTACCAATTAAATCAATGCAAATACGATGTAAGATATTTCTTTAGACGTTTTTGAATATATACCTTTGGTCTCAAATGCCAGACTGGTCATATTGCTAAGTCTCAGCCCATCGTTGTACGGATTGAATTGTGTATAGTCAATAATGTCGGAGCAGTTGTACGTAAGACTTCCGCCTGCGGAAAAAAAAGAGAGCAGTATCGTCATTCAAGTAATGCTTACGTCACGTATATGCGTGACGTTATACTTCATAATCATGCCTGCAGAAAAATAGAAACGTTACATAATTATTTAATTTCAAACATTTATGTGTGACGTCATTCGTCAAACTCCCGCCTGCAGATGCATGACAGTAGTCGCATGATTAAAACAATACTTGCATCACCATAATCACGTCTATGTGCAGCGCCTTTACATGCCAGAATCTTGACTGCAGGCGAATGAGAGTAGTCACATGATCAAATTAAGTCTTAAGTCAATGCTATATATGACGTCATGTGTAATACTTCCGCCATCAAAAAAATGAAAATATCTATGCGATCGAAGTAATGTTCATAATGAACGCAATACGCAGTAAGGCAACGGAAAACCAAGATTGTGGTTCAAGACTGACGCGAAAGAAAGCAGTGTTAACGTCGAACAATTGTTTTGAATAAATTAAAACAAAAATTAGTAACATAGATTTAACGAGATACAAAATGCTCGTTTTTATTTTATGTGGCACAATATATTATTATCAATAATAATAATATTATTATTATTATCATAAATATCATAATTTTGATAGAATCTACGTGGGTGTGAAACAATTTTTACCGACACCGTTTCTTTCGTACTTGATGTTCGTCCGACTTTATGTGGGTCCTGACCTCCGTCCGACACACATTTTGTTTTTTGCGAGAGATCTCAGAAATTTATGATAGTTTCGTTTCATATGATTCAATATATGTTCGTTTTTTTGGCGGACATGCGCACATTGTCATGTTAGTATTGTCCAATAGGCGTTGCGTCAGTTATTGCCCTAAATGAATAATATTACATGTTCAAATGAATTTTATGTTTCTGTGTCAGGTTACATACGCAAATGATCCGAATTCGATTTGCAGTGGACATGCGTTTATTGTTACGTCGTTCTAACCCAGTGAGTTTACAAGGAGTTATATCCCCATGAATTATAATCTCATTTTTAATAAACACTTTTTCTAACGAAGTTTACATTTAAGCGCGGTGCCTCAGAAACTAATGATACGAATTTGATAAATGACAATTAATATGCACTATTTCTAAAGCTTGAACATTTGGATATGGTTAGGTAATTTTTTGAGTGATTTTCGAGAAAGTTATTCGCATTTGATTTATAATTTGTATCCGAGTGAGATTTCGGACATCAGTGATACAAAGTTGAGAAGATACATGCAACATATGATTCCGATGCATCAAAGAGTTATTGGCTAAATGCCTTGGTCGTATGCTTTCAATTAAAACTTATGTTGACAAAGCGCATAATCTGGGAACATCCATCAATGTCAATAATATGTATATATACTATTTTAAACGCAATGTTATTACATGAATATGCTGTTACTCGGAATTATGGGATTTGTTATCACTTGTTATGCATGGATTATGCTTAGAAAAACAATAACAGTTATTTCGTGAATAGTTATTTATTAGTAAGGAGAGGTTGCCTGTGGTGTTGTGGGTATGGTGTCCTCTTAGCGAACGGGAGGGCACGGGTTCCATTCCCAGATCGGGAGCGTTTTAAGGTCTCCCCTTAATACGAAGTACTTGCTATACCCGGAGTCGAGAGCGTGTACAATAAGCCTTATAGGAATTCGACGCAATCGTGTTGAAATAAATAGGTTTAAACTATTAGTAAGGATGACGGAAAATACATATACTCAACAGTTTTATAGCAAACGATGTTTTTATGTTTAAAAACCATGAACACTATCAATCATGCAAGAAGTTAATAAAATACTCACGCGTTACGTTTATTTGAGCAAAACCCTCTTTGAAAAATATAAGAAAACACACTGACACAATTTTCAACATTTTTGCTGTCCAACGTCTTTTCTCTCAATGGACATGTAAGATATCCTGATTAATTTTTTTCGTGAGTCTTTTCCTTATCTGTTAATGGCCATATTCGACCGGAAACACTGTGTTTGAAACAAAGATGAAACTGGTAGTAAATACAGGAAGTGGGAATGTTAACTAAATAGGACACTTCAAACACACATATATTGAGGTCAAGTTTCTTGATGGGTTAAACGGTTACAGGTTAAAGGTGCGGTTTATAGTCTGCTTCGATAGTGTATGCATCTTCAGCTGACTTCGACATTAACCCCCATTAATGATGGGATGTTAATGAATGTAGATGATAATTATAAAAGAATAAAAGTAATAATGATAATAATAATAATAATAATAATAATAATAATAATAATACTAATAATAATAATAATAATAATAATAATAATAATAATAATAATAATAATAATAATAATAATAATAATAATAATAATAATAATAATAATAATAAACATTTTAATACTAATAAAAAATAATAACATTCACTTCTTTAACATGTTCGTGAAGCAAACTACTTTTTTGGATTGCCCTCATGTAGAGAAATACCTTAATTATACATTTTGATTGCGGACTCAATTCAACCGGAGCGTGGTTACACCTACCCAATACGCCTATGTAAATAACAAAGCCATGCGTCGGTATTTATATATTGGCAAATATTTGAATGAAGTGTTAACCATATACATAAGGCGATCTTCCGGGTTTTTATTTAACTGACTAGCAGGAATAACATGGCCAGCAATGTAAGTTTATTTCTTTATCATTTGAACTTTAGTTAAATTATCAAGATTTAAGATATGTATTATTTATGTTTAATATGCACGTGACGCACTTGTATCATTAACCGCTCCTTTATGAAACCATGCATGTTACATATTTAAAATGAATGCGAAACTGGCGTTAATTTAAATGTCGCGATCATTTCCATATTGCACGTTAAGTATAACACGTAGCTAATTCTAAATATTAAGTGAAGTTTAGGTCAACTTTGTTAACTATTAAAAGCGGTATTAGTTGAAATATATGTCTCAAATGAGAACTTATAAAACTATACAGTATGTTTTTAATGATTCAATCGAAATAAATACAGAAAGTCAATTACGTTGTCTAAGTTTAAATAGGTATCTGTTGTTTTGCGAAATGCCCTCTGTTTGAACATCGAATCCAATGTTCATATATAAATAGTGTGTAATCTTCCATGTATTTTGTTTTCTTCCAATCTATTTATAACTTTTAGCATATCGGTATAATTTTATTTTTTCAATTGTGTGTATTGAAGTCGCCAGTATAATCGTAATAGCACTTTAAAAAAAAAATCCATGACATGATACAACATTAATCATTTAAACAATGATTTCAACCATACATTGTTAAATATCGTTTTGTCTACCTCATTTTCTCGAAACTTAAGTATTCAAAACTATGGTGGCACAGAGGTGACTTGTGTATATGTTGTATCCATGTCGTTCCCACGACTCAGTATCTCGTTCCTATAAGTTCCCACACATCATAATATTGAATTAGTTACTCAACACGATATTAGAGTCTTCACTATTAATTGTTTGCATTGGTTATTATTTCAGTTTGGTCAAACACAGAGGCAAGAATTCAGTACAGTACTGGTAAGGTGATTTTAACTTTTAAAGGAACGTTCCGTAAGACTACTATAAAATTATGTGTCGTGTTCTGAGAAAACTGGGCAAAATGTTTGTGCGTAAATTGTCATCCCAGATTAGCCTGTGCAGTCCGCACAGGCTAATCAGGGACGACAATTTCCGCTTTTATGGAATTTTTCGTTTAAATGATGTCTCTGCTAAGCACAAATCTAGGTAAGGCGGAAAGTGTCGTCCCGGATTAGCCTGTGCGTATTGCACAGGCTAATCTGGGATGATACTTTACGCACAAGCATTTTGCCCAGTTTTCTCAGAACACGCCACAATATTGAATTAGTTACTCAACACGATATTAGAGTCTTCACTATTAATTATTTGCATTGGTTATTATTTCAGTTTGGTCAAACACAAAGGCATGAATTCAGTACAGTACTGGTAAGGTGATTTAAACTTTTAAAGGAATGTTCCGTCAGACTACTATAAGATTATATGCTATAAAACTCTCCAATTATTACACAAACAACTAGGAGTGTATCCTTTTAGCTACAATAGTATACAGTAAGAAAGGAGTACAACAGGCTATGCAATCGGAAATGGTTTCGAAGAGACAAATTGTAAACCATATTTAAATAAAATTATATTGCTAACATATAATTTGCGGTATATATACGAATGTATAATTAAAAAGGGTAGCACACAATGTTAGACAAAATCTATGTACAAATTTACAAAAAAAATCGAGAATATAAATTGAAACTCTATATGTAAACTAGGTTTCGATTGTTTGGCCTTTTTCGTGTTTACCTTCTGTGACATCAGAATTTGGGCTGTTTGTTATAACCATAATTAGACAAATAACACACCCTTGTCCTTTTACATTTTCTATATAAATTAACTTACATACTTCGAATCAATTAAAACATGAACGTATATTACTATTTACTATTCATTCAGAGTCTATAAATTTTACTTACATACTTCGAATCAATTTAAACATGAACGTATACTACTATTTACTACTCATTCAGAGTCTTTACATTCTACTTTCATACTTCGAATCAATTTAAACATGAACGTATATTACTATTTACTACTCCTACTCTTAAATCCGAAGACCAGTACATTAAATGCATTCTAAATCGATTTTCATAATTGAATTGTGTATCTGGTTACAACATATCAGATTCCAATTAAATCCTGAATATTGTGATTGTTTAACATAAATGCTTTAAAGCTACTATGTTTTAACAGTTAACACACTCCCAATAATTTGATATCAATTGCACTGAAGGCCTTACATCTTCATTAACTGATAAACAAAAGATGGTCATGACATTGTTGTGGATTAAGTAAAAAGTAGATTAAATTGGGAAAAAAACTGGACAAGCACCTGCTCAAAGCCCTTGCGTCTCATCCTAATGTAATTCGATTGCACTGAAAGCCTTACATGGACACCCTCGAGTCCATTTTGGAGAAGAATCAGGTTGATTTCTGCATGACTAACCTTAGCGCCTTCCGATGTAAAGTAGGCAAATCGATAACATTGGCTGTTAAACGCATTCTCCAATACAATCTTTATAGAAGTTCGTGTCTGTTTACAATTTGACACAAAATCAGATAATCTTATTTAACTGTAATATGCACATTTTCTCTACATTCACGACTTGTACCATAGTATGACAATTCACGGAATATAACTGTATAAACATTTCAGAACCGGATGGAATATGACGAGGCCGGGCCTTCCTCTCAAATAATCCAAAATGATATGGTAAGTGTAACCACCAATATGTGGGATTACATGCACATTAAATCTTACTCGTATACACGCATTACTATATAATCGTATATATCACTCACTACTAGTTATTATGGTAGCATTCATCAAACATTTCCAAGTTTCGAAAAATATAGTGACATGGAGGATAACGTTTCCTTTCGGGATAATCGAGTCCCGTTTTTTCTCACGAAATTGAGAACATAAATATTAACACGGGCGTTTTCACGATATGACCCCGAGCTTAAACATAATACATGACCCTGGTAAATCGGTATGATGCCACGATGATAGCAGATTCGAACCTGATTAATTCGATTGGAGAATAAGAAAACAAAAACAAATAAGCAGCATGGTTCGTCCTTCGAATTGGTTTTGTTGGTTTTGTTATTTGTCTTTTAGGTTTGAACTTTAAAAGTACATTTTTGGGATGGGTTCATTGGGTGCCATTAGTGTCCAGTTTATTAATAAAGCAATAATGAAGACATTATATTATATATATTAAGTATATGTGAACTTTTTGTTGTGAACACAATTTAATACGTACTTGTATATTCGACTACATCACCAAAATGCTATCATAGAAAAATATGTGCCGCTGATAATTCAAAGAAATTGAAACAACTGCCAACCGAGAATGCGGACAAAACATGATGTGCGATGGCAATTGTCTACATGCATTTCAATCGGCATTGTAGGATGTAACAATTCGATCAGTAAAATAAAATCCGTTGACTTCAACCTGCGATCTCATTAAAATACTAACATATATCGGCCGACATGTGACAATATCCGATCTTAATAATTACTTTTATCCGATGTCCACGAATATAACTCAATAAAAATCCCTAGCGTGTATGGCTGTTGTGAGTTTATTTAAAATAGTTTGAAAGGGAGCAATGTGTATCAGAATGAATACACGAACTAAATGCGCTATTAAATTTATATTTTAGACCGCTAATGGGGACAAGACAGTAAAGAAAGAAAAAGGAGTAAATAATTTACATGTATTGTTATAATATTTGATTTACTACCTATGGACAATTTATGAACAATGTATATATATAGTATAGAAAACGCAGCAGCAATATACAGTGCAGAAGAAGTACAATTAGTAGAAGTAGTATTAAAAATAAGTAATACTATGAGTAGTAAGCAGTTGTACTTAAAGCCGAGACACGATATTTAGAGGGTGTGTTCTTTAAATGAGCCGCGCTCTGGAAATATGGGGCTTAAGTTATGTGCGTAAAGTGTCGTCCCAGGTTTGACTGTGCAGTCCGCACAGGCTATTCAGAGACGACACTTTCGGTATTTTTCGTTTAAGGAAGTAACTTCCTCGCGAAAATCCAGTTTAGGCGTAAAGTGTCGTCCCTGATTGCACAGGCTTATCTGGGGCAACACTTTACCGATGTGAATTAAGACCCGTTTTTCCAGAGCGCGACTCAATTGTACTGTTATTTTTCTTCAATACACATTAGGTTGCCAACGAAATAATGAAAACAAATATTGTACTTACTGATTTAAAGATGTAAAGCCTTATACCTTGTTTTGCTGAAATTTGGTAGGACCCGTAACTATACCGTATTATAAAAATGTATACATTTTGTTTCTTAAGAAAGCCCAATAATAATTATCTCGACAAATATATTTTATATTTAGCGCTGCATGGGTCTTAAGTACGCGGCGTTCAGCATAGTGGTGTGTGGCCTGCTGGCGGGGGTGATAGTAGCGGTTGTGTATGGGGTGAAGTATCTACCAAAGAAGGACAGTGAGTACTTTTGTGTGTTAACTTTGTTCAAACCTAAATATTTAACATCAAATAGTTTGGACCATTGAGCCACCCTCGAGTCCGTTTCCTGTGAAGAATCAGGACTTTTTCGGATATCTTCAGAACACTAGAGATCGAACCCGGAGCCCAGATCCATGTCGCTTGGTTGTTGAGATAACGACAACTCCATCGCGACCTACAACTTGTGTAGATTTAGGGAATTCAATGGTTGCATATATACAGGAATAAATCCGCATTGAAGGCGTAAAAGTAAGAGATGTTTGCACGCGAATATAATTGTATAAATTAAAATTGATTATATGAGTTCCAAAGACATCTTTTTACAGATGAAAACGCCCCTCAAAGAGAACATGCATTGATTTCAAAAATGTTATCATATTTGTTTCAATACATTGTATTGGTCAATATGTTATGTTTTGCAAAGCCAATATATAAACATACATTTGCATGCTTACAATTAAGTTTGTGACCTTAAAGTTTTTTACGTTTGTTTCAGAGCAAAGCCTAGGGGGCAAAACAGAGGGTGATACTCCTATTGGTAAGTATAAAATATGAGATGACATGTTTGATGAGCTCATGTCAATTACAAAACAATATCTACACTGCGTTTACTTCCACTTTTCCGTATACTTACCCAACTACAGTAACGGGGTCAACTCAAAGGTTCCTTATGCCACATATGTGTCGCGTTCTGAGAAAACTGGGCAAGATGCTTGTGCGTAAAGTGTCATCCCAGATTAGCCTATGCAGTCCGCACAAGCTAATCTGGGACGACACTTTCCGCCTAAACTGGATTTTCGCTAAGAAGAGACATCATTCAAACGAAAAATTACATAAAAGCGGAAATTGTCGTCCCGGATCAGAACACGACGTGAAAAATAACTGATCACTGTCCGACTTGATTCAAATGTAGATGGATATAATATCCGTATATGACCAGTCCGTACGCATGTTTTGTTGTAGGACCTGGAAATGAACCCGCGATCATAGAAAAACAAAAGTAACATACCATTTGAGTATTTAAAACACTATTATTACCGTCTCCGTGGACTAGTGGTTAGGTTGCTCACCTACGGCGCGAAAGGTCGAAGGTTTTAAAAGTTCCTGCGTCCCTTCGTCCGTCCGTATGTTCCTAATATTTGTCAGGCCGCTCCAGATCTCCTATATCATACAAAGGATTGTCAAGGTACTTTGCTTAAGTGTTCAGGCCATTGAGACGATGTGCAGAAGACATTAGTCAGTCGAGCCGATGGGATATCCAATAGTTAAGCCTTCTTTTGTGGCCGTTCCCTATCTTTTTAACCTTTAACTTTTTCACGATGCATTGCACTTGACTAAGATGTTCAGATCAAAAAGAAGATGTGCAAAATGCATCAATTCTTAAACATGTAAATAAATGAGCCTCACTCTGTGAAAACGAGGTTTAATGCATGTGAAACTTGAAACTTGAGCATTTGATTGAACGCCTATGTCTACGTATAAAACATATTCAATGGCGTTGTACAATAGATATTAAAAACATACAATAATATAGAGTGACACAGCGACCGATCCACAACAAGCGAGCGAGGCAATCCTCATTCACAAGTCACAAAACGAACACCAGTGCCAAGTATCAAATAAGTCTATACAAAAAATTGATCAAAGGTACATCACGTATTACCTTAAAATAATGCAAAATATTCACCGAAAAGGTAGGTCTTAAGTTGTTTTTTGAAAGTGTCTATTGAAGTACAATGTCTTAAACTCAAAGGTAGGTTGTTCCATAGTTTTGGACCTACAGTACTGAAGCTTCTATCACTGAATGTTCTTTTCTTGTTGAAAGGTACATTAAAACAGCCTATTGCTGATGCTGATGATCTAAGATTACGTTTAGAAATCGGAGTGGATAGAAGTTTGGTCAAGTAGGCAGGAGCATTACCAATTGAACAGTTAAACATGTATGTAAGAGTTTTGAAATCGATTCTAGTCTTGATTGGCAGCCAGTGCAGGTCGTGAGTCCACACAGGCTGATCAGGGACGACACTTTCCGCTTGTATTGTATTTGTCGTTTAAAGAAAGTGTCTTCTTAGCGAAAATCCATAGGCAGAAAGTAACGTACCTGATTAGCCTGATCGAACTGCACAGGCTAATAATGAGGCGAAACTTTACGCACATGCATTAAACCCCCTTTTCACAGATCGCGGCTCAAATAATAACATAAATCTTTTGCTCTTTTTGATCAGTTGAGTGTCCGGATGTGGAGGTACTACACGGCGCGAAGATCGTATTCGCGTGCAACTTCTCAAAAAACGAAGGTGTAAAGAATGCATGGAACAATATAGACTGGATCAAAACTGTGGTCGATTATCCACCAAGTAACGTGAACAAGGTAAACATGCTTCTGGCTCTAGCTAATAATGCATTTAAAAGCTTACTATTTTAGCGTATGTTTTTTGGTGGCGGATAAGCTTATCGGGTTAATTTAAAGAATTTTAGCTCCGATGGAATATGTAAATCTTAAAAAAAAACGTGCATCGTGAATTCACGTGTTTTTTTTTTGTATAGTTTTTTGCTGATGAAATCTTTTTGTAAAACATTTATTTTTGAATGCCCTGAATTTAAAAAGATGCTATTTTTAACTAACCAATGGCATTTGTTTTCAAACAGCCTCGCTGTCGTTAAACTGTGTTGGATAAAGTACAAACAATGCGTGTTTGAGTATATTTACCGTCTATAAATAATACTAATCAAATAACGACAATTTCGTAATTAAACACGCATAAAGAACATGATTTTCTTACGTTCAGTGATTCATAAAATGGAAAACATTTGTAAAATCTTGTCTCTTAGGGAATGAACGCGTTGTTTGCAAAATCGAAAATCTCGTGTTGAAGTAACTTTGGAATAAGTGTGAATGAAATATTTTCATCGGTTATCAAACATTAAGTCACTTGACTCTTAAATAGCCTTTGCAGTCCACTTTCTTCTGAAAGTACGAAGTGGCGAATGTTAAGTACCGTAATTACTCTATGTTTTCGGACACTTAAAAATAATAAAAACAATTCGTGTCCGAAAACTTAGATACGAAAACTATTCACAAAATACAGGTGTCCGAAAATTAAGAGTCGAAAACTTGAAGTGTCCGAAAATAGCGTCGATTGTATCAACAACTACCGGTAATAGCACGTGCTTGTAAAATACCGCGCCGTATAGTATAAATAACATTTATATATGTTTGCACTGCATTTCAAATAATTTAAAATGCTAAATTTATTTTACGAAAAGTTACTACAAGGCTGAACTTTGACCAACGAGTGCAAAGATGAGCATGTGATGTACCGATACTCGCTAGTAATGCAATAGACAAGCAAACTATGAATTCGTTGTTTGTTCATGTCCGATAGTTGTTGTTTAACACCTTCCATTGTTCGTAAAACTTGCAATAGGGTGCATCACACTTTAGAGCGTTTAGTTTTTGTCACTGTTATCATACTGAGAAGGAACAGAAGAACAGAACAACTCTTTATTTACACCCAAGTATACAAGGTATACAATAAGGGCAACATAACAAAAACAGATTTTAACAATATTGCCCGGTCAAGTTGGGAACAGTTATGACATGCATAATGTAAACAGATACTACAATACTATAATACAAGATACAAAGGGAAACGGAGTGTTCAAACACATTCAATTTTAACTAGTTCGTTTGGAGGGTGGAGTGAACATATCTTTACATCATGAATCCAGCAGAAATTATCGGAAACAGAAAATGGGAATTATTTTTTGAGTATTGGACTTTATAAGTAGATTTAATTCAATGTCAATCAATAATAGTTGTGTAACCTGAGTTTATTTTTTCGAAAGAGAGAAAATCTACAGATTCGTTCAAGTCGTTTGAATAATATGTACACAATACGTAATAAACAATTAGCATGCACAAAACAATGCAATACAACACAAATTTAATAGGCATATTAGCACAATAACATTTGTGGGTAGTACCATTTTGGCAGAAAATTGAAATGTTAATTGGCATTACCCCCGGTAATTGTCACTAAGCTAATTTTATAAAAGAAAGTTATTTAAGATTATCATAATTGACATTTATTCACATTATTCCGTTGTTCCATTATGGCTTTTAACGTTTAATTACTGATTTCTTTAATCTGATTTTCGGGCGAAACCATTGTTTAATACCGGTTTACAAGGTTATTTACCCAATAACGTAAATGTAATGGTCCATTGCCCACAGGCAGGCATCTGCAAGGTTTTATGACGTTAATCCGGTTATAAAACCCCATGATCGAATCGTCAAGATATGGAAAACAGGACTTAAATTTGGTAAAATAGCGCTGTTAAATATTTGCTTAAAAAAGGTGTGTCCGAAAACTTAGAGTGTCCGAAAACATAGAGTAATTACGGTATCTGTCATTCAACAACATTACAGCTGAATATTGAATGTTTAAATTATGAAAAAACAATATTTCGTCTAATTAGATATTAATTGTTTTAACGCGTGTACGCGTCTACGAATATTTATTTTTCTCATTACAAAACTTGAGCTTATTTAAAAACAAGGATGTAAAACCAAGCCTCCGTTTGATTGCATACAAAAGTTACTTGAAGATATCCTCAGATCCTTCACTGGTTTATAACGATGCGATGTTATTCAGGTTGTGACACATAAATATTAATCAGGCCGACGTTGGGTTGGTAATTGGTAAGCATATCTGGGATGCATATAACTACTAAACGCTCTGAAATTATTTCCAGTCGGACATATTGTGCAATGGTTCCGAAGGTTACGTCATGAGATGTCAGTCGGATATCGTCACAAAAGGCACGTGCTCCAATAATGGGAAGATAAATCTGAAACTGATAACCAAGACAGGATTAGCTACGTATTCCACGTCCTTCGCGATGAATTTGCAAGGTACTTGTTTTACATAAGATATACACGCTTCCATGCGAATGTGTAATAACTAATTTCTGTTATTGTGCAAGTGAAACTAACAAAATCGTGAAGGTTCAGATATAATTTACCGATTGTTTAAGGGATATTATAGTGTCGTATATATGTGAAATTGACAACATTGCAAATACAATTAACATTCAGAAAAATTAAAAAGTGATGCTCTCATTTTATGTACAGCAATGTTTCTGATACCCGACCTATAATTACCATAAAAGTTATAAAACTAACTGGTTCAGCTTATACGTACATGCTAGAAGATTTGAACGCGAAATCATCCATATAACATGTGATTTTATATGATATCAGAGAAGAGTATCAGAGGGTCAGCTCCGATCGCCAATAACGCGTCTGGATCCGTCAGCGTCAGATGCAGCGTAAGCGGGGTTTGCAAGGCATACCAGATGCATATCTACGCGTATGGGATAGGTGACAAGAAAACAAGGATTGACGGTATTATGTTTATTTATATAATTCTGATGATGATGACGATGACGATGATGATGATGATGATGATGATGATGATGATGATGATGATGATGATGATGATGATTATGATGATGATGAGAAGGATATGTGTGTATATCATTTTTGCCATAAAGTAATCATTGTAACACATGGAAACAATTAAAAACATTGAACTTATATTCAACATATCAAAAAATAATACATTCAATATTAAACTTATATAACTTAAGGTATTTAATATTTAATATAGATGATCCCTTTAAAACGAATTACAAATTAAATCACTCTGTGAGAGTGTTTTCCCTTCGTTTCTATTGCGACTACTGATGATTAACACATTAGTGTTTAAGAAACAATTCAATGTCCGTACTGTTAGTTCGTTACTTGATATAAACACTATTCTTTTGTTCTTGTAAAAGGTGACACCAATTCTGCAATGAAATTGGGTAGCTATAGCAAAACGACAGTGCTATATTTTGACCTTTGACCTCTACTTCGACCTTTAATGTTGCGATCAGGTCCTTGCGTGCATCACACCTTTTTCATTATCATTGTTTTTTTATGTTGTAATTTAATCTATGCCATTGTAATATAATAGATAATGTAATAACACTGAGCTCACATATGAAATGTACTGTGCTTTCATGCAAAACGTTTTAACATATATGTTAGCCTTTGCACAAACTTATTAAAAAATACCCATCATTAGTTTTGGTAAGTTATTGATCCAAGATTCTCTATTTTCACAATAGAGGTAAATACATGTTAGACATTCACATTATAATAAGAAATCTTTGTTAGTTCGTACACCATGCCATGACTTATATGTTATCATTTGTACAATTATATCAAAATGTTTTATTATAAGGCGAAATTAGAGCTGAAAATGCATAATTCTGACAATAAGGTGTTGTGTGTAAATTTAACTTTTTTCTAAAAATATTACATTGACCTAATGACATATAATTCGTACATGTCGCCCAATGATTTATATCCATGTTAACTCATAAGTTTTGAAATCATTCAATATTTTGCGTTGTGAAAGCTAGGAAAGTCACAGTTTAATAATGAAATCGTTAAGTTTGACTTTTAACCCCGGAGTGTGAAGTAATCCTCTCATGATTTTTTGAAATCAGCATGATACACCTTTGGACTTCGTTTGGTGCTTTTCCCATTTTCTTAAGTGTTTGATCACTTCATGGTAGAAATTGATCGAAGTAAATGGGTTTTAATTGCGAACAGGTACCATAAAAACAGATTTGTGTCTGACGCTATTACTAACAGTATTTTATTTTTAATTTTCACCATACCTCACAAAGCTTAAAATGCGAGTCAAGTGGGTTAATAGGGGTGTGATTTAAGAATCACCTTAGGGGAGGAAAATGCCCTTCCCCACCTAACAGTTTTAAACTAAACTCTTCATGTTTATACAGATCCAATTAAAGTTAACAACAATTTGTAAAATTAAAAATCAGCTGAAGCTGAAGGGAGTAGAAATCACACCCCGGGTTATACCAATATAATAGATGGAAAACGGGATGTGATAAAATCAGATAAATGTAATTGAAAATTGTTTGAAAAACAATTGTTTTTTCTTCATTTTTATTTTACTTATTTGATTTGCCTAACTGTGCTTATTTATGACATTATTGTGTAATGTGGTTCACTGTCCTTATCGCCTTATCTTGTATCTTTTCCAGCTTGTTCAATGTGCTTTGCATTATTGATTTTATGTATTTCTTCTTTTAAATAGTAGTTTTGTGTGACAACAATGACTTCATGTATTTGTAGGACCTACGTTCAACTGTGAAAGTTCTTTCGATAATACTAACGGCCATACGATCGCCTGTACAAACGAAATTAAGAGCGAAGATATTCGTAAGGACAACAGAAAGATCACTTGCGCCTTAATAGATGGTGTGGATGACCAACAGGAAACGGAGATCCAGTTTCCTTATTGTTGCGAAACGAATGTCCAGTCAGGTAAATATTTTACAGGAAATAAATCATGCATTCGAATCAATTATTTATATAAATTTAATTATATTTAATATCAAGTAACTCGTTTATTCTCTTAAAAATCGATAACACGAAAAGGTAGAGAAAAAATCGTTTTCATTGCCTCAGCAATGATTAAATTCCCTTAAAAACAGTTGACGCATATAAAGAATTCAAAGCGTTTACCAACACAACAATGCATACAGAACAACAAGTACTAATATAAAACACGTATCAATTATAATAGCATTAATTATAACATTTATTGTAGCATTTCTGTTATACCTCTCGTGATCAAAAACGTATGACTCTCACTTTGAGTTTTACTAAACGAAAATAACAGGTTTATCAAAGTAGACAAAAACATGCCATTGACGCGTGTGTATATATATTTAGTACCAGGAACAAACTGCACAAGAACCTGTCCTTACTGCAAAAGAGACAACTGGTGTCGCACGGACTCAAAGGAACTTATCACGGACACGAATTCAACGCTAAAATGTGAAAACTGTTGACGTATTTCAGTTTTGAACGACTGCACTTTTCACGAATGTCTTTTTCTTAATTAAGCAGCATTAAATTACATTCCTCATTTGTGTATTTATGTTTGTTATTTAAACGTTGATCATTGTGTTTGTTCTTTATTAATAAAACATATAAATTGTATAAATTTACATATGGTTATTAAACTGCAATATATGCAAAGCTGTGAGTCAGTCTATATTTTGTGTTATACCATACACAGTGTGTTGCTACCAACCATTAATTGTTTATGTTATCCATGTTATGTTATGTTAAGATACATCAAAGTCAATATGTGATTTTCATTATGATTTGTCATGTGTAGAAGTACTTGCTATTATGGGAGCTTTGATGAATACATGTATATACAATACGTTGGTTTATATAACGTTTAGAGATGCAACCTATGACATGAGTGACTAAAAACGATTGTTTTGTTTCGTATTGTTTGTATATCAGTAAGCTATAAGGTTACTGTCGTTTCTTTACAGGGTACATCATCACATTTCAACAATTAATGTTTTGACGCTAGGTGTATTTGACATATTTATATTATTGTAGGTTTTAAGTTTGAATGTTGTTTGAATGTTCCAAACTGATCGATGTAATAATTTGTTGTTAATAATAAGAGAAATGTGTAATGTTTGTACCAAACATGTAATAATAACGTTCAATCATGTTATTAAACAAGATGTTACTTCAGTAAAGTTTATCAAGAACAGTAAAAAAGTATTATAAAACTGTTTAGCTTATCTTCAATAACACACTTTAAGTGTAACAACGCTAGTAAAGCAATTACAATCTGTGCGGGGCNGGGGGGGGGGGGGGAAGAGCCGCCGCGACATTTGTCGTTTATAATTCATTCCGTTACGCTTATTGCATATTTTGCAAATTCAATATAACATATTTCACATAAGTATTGTGTTAAAATGCGATTGTTTCAACCACTAGTATTAATTATGTTCTACAAACATGTGCAATACTTTCGATTGTATCATCATTATCTTATTTTCATGAACTGTTGATATGTATTGTATATACGGTGAAGCTTATTGAGCTCATTGAAGCCATACGCAGAAGGCATAAACCAGTTATTTCGACTCGAGTTTTAACACATTGGGGCACACAAAAAGGCATGATGCAGTCACGCAAACGTATAGTCAATGTCACACAAAGATCTAATAGGGAGATGATGCTTTGCAATGTTTGGTGTTTAAATGTATTTTGTTTTTTTCTTTCATGCTGTGGTATTATGGTCTTTAAGGCATCGGTGTGTCTATGTTAAAGGTTGTTATGTATGTTGTTCTTTTTTAGGATGTGATGTGTTTTGTTGGTGTTTCAAGATGTGCTGTTTGTGTCTCAGGTTTGGTGTGTCATTCCTTTAGGCAGTGATTTGTTGGTGTTTGAAAGCGACTACATACATTTTTTATGTCGACATTTAATTTTTGCAATAATTGAATATGAACGTGAGATGTTAAATAAAAAAATAATTAAATATTTCTTTGTAAAATAAACCAAACGTTGTTTCTAATTCAATCTAATTCAAAACAAACCATTGTTCACCGATAAAGACATGTTTACTAGTATTTGTATCAAACATATATGCCTCAATAAGACGTTTGAACGAATCTTAACAGGTAAGTAGGTTTAACACAAAAGTGTGCATGTTATATGTACATGATTTTATTTCGACTGTACATAATAATAAAATGATGTGTATCAAACTCTACCAGCTTTGATTTTCTGGTACTAATTTGTCTTTATTTATTATTTTACATTGTTGTTGTTTCTCTATATGTCTCATGTATATATATACTATAACAAATAAAAACAGAAAACGGAAATTATCGTTTTGTGGAGATTTGTGACAGAGAAGTCCAATATTTAGGCGCAGTGACTTCAACAAAACCGTTACATCGAAAGATTGTTATGTTCTGCACATCGCGTCAATTAATGCATAACTTAAAGAGTCGAAATACTAATACTTGTGGACTTATGATAACTCAGTTAATACATATGGGACATGTTCATAAGATTTTTCCATTTCTTTCTGCAGCAACACTGCATGCTACATATCTTTTTGATACACGCAAATCTGTTACTACAGCCGATTGTTTGTTTTGTCCGTTTTTGGGCGGAGGCGGCGCTATACTAGAACATTGTTTGAGGGCTGTAAAAAGGAGTGGGGTCGGGTTTTCAAAAAGACCCCACCCACTTATTGTGTAGGGCTTATTTCCGATTTATAAGATGTAAAACATCAATTGAACATGGACAACTTGAACGTACCTGAGTCTGAAAAGGAATGTAGACGATAGAAAGAGGATGAATAAAGCGTAAGAGCTTTGAAAGACATGGTACATCAATTCGTTTGTTTAAACAAAACCTTTCCAGCACAACATTATTACCATTGTTATCTTTACTTCCATTTCTTCCAACCTTTACGCTAACCTTGACCTTGTTTTAGAAATCGTCTGTCTTGCACCAAACGGTAACATGTGTGTTCTCAAAAGAGGTACTTGTGTTGTGATGCTCAACATTATAAGTGTCAATTCTCTTAGTTGTATGTATACCTTCACCTGGTTTTGTTCGTGTTTATGATTGGTTTCTATGTCAACATGACAATTTTCATTTTGGATTTCAGTAGGTCAACAACAACGTCATATGGGTCCTTTTTGTAATTTATTTTAATTAAATAGAACAAAATTCTCTGTTTCGCTTATACCCATACTTACCACCTCTATTGTACAATTTAGTTATGCTGAAAACGCTATCTTAATTTATTGAACACTGTATTGTCCGATCTTTGGATGCGCGCGAGTACTGCTAACATGATTTGTTTATTGGATGACGCCAAATATCCACTTTGACGAATATAAAAACCATAAACAGCGTGTGGCACGCTATTAAAAATCGATGCCTTCAAGACCAATGTAATCATTTTAGGTGAAACTTGAGAATACATCACTCGATTGCAAAAAGCTTGTTCGCTCTTTCTTGACCATATAACTGTGTTTTCTAAGTTAATAGTAAATGTCAGGGCAAAGTTCAAAGTACAGCAGTGCTTTTGTGAAAAAAAGTGCCCGCTATTTAACTTCAATATGCTCTTTAATAAAAATGACAGTTATGTTTACGTCTTAGAAGATTTATCGCGCACAAGAACACAGTCATAAAGGTCATACTCGAAGATCAAAAGTAATAACGACAAACGACGACACGATCAAAACATGTTTTATGAAGCCTACCGATGATATAAAAGTCGCAAATATTTCAGGTGATGTGGACCGCGTTCAAGTGTTATCACTTTTCAGAAAAAAAAACACCCATATCAAATATGACTTCGCTTAAGTGTGTGTGTTTATTTGGGAAAAGTGTAATATTGTCAATAGTATTGCACGTTTCAAGCTCATAGCAGATTCGTTGTTTGTTGCATCTATCAAATACAACCTACATGCTGATGACTAGAGAGTCTTGTAAAACGGTAACCATATAAGCTGACTTCAAGAAAATGGTACTGATAATAAGATAACCTAACTAGCGGATGAAAAGAAGATTTACAAAAAATGCAGCATAACTTTCTGATAACAATATTCTTGCGGAAAGGTAACCGAAATGGCTGATGGATGACAATACTCGAGCCAAAAAGGTTACCTGTACATACACGATACATAACGAGTATGAGTGGATTTATGCAACTAAAACATTCCAAAAAATAAAGAATTGAAGGTTTAAAAAATGCACTATCAAATTTTTTTATATTCCTATTCAGGTAACTATGTTCGTGCTCATGTGCAGATGGAATCAGTTAGGCACTCAAAAATAAAATTGTAAAAATGGAAATGATAGTGTGACTTAAATCACAAACATTGCATACTGATTCTTCACGCGAGCTATAGAGGTAATTGTATCCGATTTTTTAGAAATTGTACAAATACATATTTACATTATGTAGTAACATTATCCATATGAAAGAAGGTCACTGTACTTTACGATGACAATTATTGAATTAAATAAACTGTAAATCAAATCTGCAAGTGACAACTCATTATCACGAAATTGCACTTGCTATGTACTTCGAAGTGGGAGCATGTGTTGTTGTTTTTATAAATCATTTAATGGACATGAATTATAATTTATGCAAATGTGGTTAATAGATGCAGTACACACTAAAAAATGTGTCGTGCACTTAAATATGCTAGTGACATATTAGTTAGTTTAAAAACGGTAATGTACTCATAGGTAAATGCGCTTTATACGAGAATCGTAAATTAAGTTAACATTTATATTTATAAATCATGTAATGAAAACATTTGTCGTCAAGTAATTGACATTTACATTAAATGGTAAGATAAGCTGACTTTTATTAATGGAAGTGAACCAATTGCCAAACAGTGAGTCACAAACTCAAAGACATATATACAAATAAGAAAAAGTGGCTTGTTGCACACAAAGACACACCGCTGCCTTTGAGACCAATGTAAAATTGTTAGGTGAAACTTAAAATCATGACTATTTAACTAAATCCGTGTCCTGTCTTTCATCAACATATTCTTTTGTATTTTTTATAAACCGACATGATAGTTAAATTCAATCAATAAAAAACATTTGGACTATCCGAAAGACAAGTATGTTTTATGAGTAGTAGGTTTCAGTCTATGGGACTCTTCGCGATGAAGGACTAAACCGAGACAAATAAACTGGTACATGTAGTTACTTCATTTTAAGATCAATGCAATTAACATGGTATATATAGTGTATTGTTCATAGAAAATATATCGCGAGGATAGCAAATCGTGGAAGTATTGTTATCGAATGATTCATGTTAGACACACATCATCCAGTTGTTTTAATTCTTCTTAATTCATTCCATTTCTTCTTCTATTCTTATTTTTATTATTACGATAATTATGAAAACGATTTTTTTAAATGACGATAACAATGTAAATCTGTAATGAAATAATCACATCATTATTCCTGTTCCTGTAATTCGTTCAATTTAAAAGTATATATATTAAACTCAGCTTTATAAGCAGGAGATATATTTATCCTAGGATAAAAAAAATACATTGTTTAATATTATCATCGCACTTTTATCATAACTCAAAATGTGTACATGTGGTAATTATGGACATTAACGGCAAAGAGAATGAATGCTTTTTATCTAAATAAAAAAATACAAAGGGGCCACATGACGTTCATTTTAACCCTCTGAATTCCAAAATAAAAAACTTTGAAACCAAACGTTTCTCTTTAAGGCTTAGAAGTGCGTTATCTCAGTATATTGAACGCAAAAGATATGTGATAGCAGACTTACTAACGGACGGACGGACAGGCATGACAATTATTTTCCAAGTGAGGGTAAACATAATACTAAGAGCGGTAACATATATCATTTACGATTGCCTTAACACTTAATTAAATCTTAGTTTTTACCATGCATTTGTTTGTTTTTTTCTTTAAACGATATTGATAAAGAGTGAAACATTAATCTCCGTCTTATCGAAAGAACAGGAACATTTAAACTAATAAATGGCTGAGATCAGTTGCATTTCATGTTCTTAAATCCGACAATTTAGGTAAGGCTAAGGAAGGTGAAATAATTACGGACGTCATTGTATGACTTATCAAGAAGCACTTTCAGCAAAACAAACACAAAGTCTATTTCAGTGTAATTCACAAAACCGGGTTAAATAGGTGCCGTCAACAACAAAAAAATGAACAGAACTTTTATTTTCAACAGATAAGACAATAATTAAGAACACACTGCGCGTCAATTAGTTTTAAGCAACGCTTCTATCCTCGCCTATATACGTCAGGTGATAATAGTGAATTTCATTTGCATGGACGCCCATGAACAACTTAAATTCTATTTTAAATCTGTATTTCTAGAATTTAGCTAGGGACATAGACGTAACTAGACATAACAAGACCCACATTTGAAAATATTAAAGCAACATTTTGACTCATGATGAATAATCTAATTTCTTATCGCAACGGACGTCGCTCGTTTGGTGCAATATTAAAGTAACTCTTATCAACTATTACGCCTAAATTCTTAAAAGCACCTTACGTGTCTAATCATCAGAGCCTCATTTTGAAATTAGAACAGGGTGCCCTAATTCAACTTAAGGTCAATTAAAATCTCCTTTGGCAGAAAAGATTCAATAATCTTTTAGTGTCGTCTGTAAGGCCAAGGGTGTCGTCTGGCGATTTTTGCACATGCTTTGTGACGCGTACAGGTCAGCAAACGGCTTGAAGTTGAAATTCCGTTTATTTTGTATAAGTAACAACAGTGAAGGAGTTTTAGTCACATACTCGTGACTAATATTATTTGACAGAATGTGGACCTCTTTGGCGCTGTGTGTTATAGCTCTGGCGGTCGGTGCGAACGCGGGTGAGTACGAATTTCAATGTTTGAGACCAATAACTTAACAATATTAAAGAGCCATATCCGCATAGTATCAATACATTATTGTTAACAATATATGACTTAAGAGAAAGTGTTTCGACGCTGGCTTACCGTCCACTTATTTTACTGTTTTATTTGTATTTAATCGTGGCTACACAATAACATAATTATAGTTATCTGACGCATAGCACTTTCCTTAATAAAAAAATATCTTTAAACAATGGATTGCTATGCTGGCGTCTCAAGCACCACGTCGGTTCTGCCGTCAAAACAAACGTGCAGCAAGTTTACCTTTGTATCGATGGACTATTTTGCAAACTCAATCCCCTTCAAAAACATATCTTGATACAGTTGATCTATATACTAAGTTCAGGTTATTCCAGAATGTTTCACACATAGCCACACATTTATTAGGTCAAATACACATATAGTAATTGATAGGACGTCGTTCTTCATGCTGTAATACATGTAGATACAATGATGCACAGAAATAAGAGGTATATTAACAACACGAATATTGAATTGTGAGGAAAAATGATCCGAGAAAGACCTGGATGGTTTACCGCCCACTTAAATTACATCGAAATACACTAAATATTTAATATACCCGGAGAAATGAAACTGGATGTTTACTGTCCGAGTAAACTACACCCACAACAAAACATCTGTCAGATAATCGGAGATACTTGGAGAAACTCCGAGGTATTCGGAGATAATCGGAGATATACGGAGATGCACTAAGCAACAACTCTTCTCGCTGTTTGATTATATTTTGTTCTTTGCTTAGAATGTTCCGATTTCGTGGTCCACTGCAGTCTTCTAGACCGGAAGTTTTGTTTGTCGCCTTATGATACATTTGCGCGCGATGCGTGTGCGAAGACATGCGGATTATGTGACGGTTCGTATTAATAGTACTCGATTTTTCTTCGACATATTGGTTCACGTTTTGATTTCAGTTTAAATAAGAAGCATGCCCAACATAAACGGAAACTAAACCCAGTAGATACTTGAATGTGTATTTTCCAGTTAATGTAAGTGGTAATAATATGAAGTGAAATAGTTAAGATATAATCCACTCGACTGGATGGAGCTTTATCAATGTGAGTATTAAATTAATAGACCGATTCGACATCCAAATGACATGTCACTACATAATTTAACAGGGGTTTATACCAACTACTGAGTATGTCGTATATAATCAAACGGTGTGTTATCGTGTAGCAAAGTCAGAATAATCCCACAAGCGTGATCGAACACACATCTGCCAGTTTGTATACAAACGCTCTACCCAGCCGCTTATAAAGATACCTCATATTTATGTTTGTAGAAAAGACGTTCAAGTGCCTTAAAATGTTCCCTTTCTACAGCACAATCTTCAAGAATTGGGAATACATTGTACACTAATTGCTAAGGCCAAAATTTTTAGANATAGATTCCAACGCCTCCCCCCGCAAGCGTTCCCAAAATCCTCCGGACTGGCTGTCCCATTGTTGGGCTAACAACTTGAATAACTTCAAGGACCCTTTCTGCGCTCTACTGACCACAACAAGTATGCCTATATCTTACGCAATCTATAAATCTTACTTTATGATTGAATTTAACATCATGTTTGATAATTATATCATGCCAAATTCCTAGATGACGATTAAAACTTGTGACGAATATTTCGTGGCGTCTAAAAGTATGTCACGTCTGATTCTTGCGTCATGTAAATTTGTTATGACGCCTGAATCTTTTATCACACGCGGGTTAAACGTCTCTGTAGCGGAAAGTGAAAATGAAATTGTATCTTTGGCCGAACGCTTTTTGCTTATGTGTCTCCTACCTATTGATATATATCTGTAACAAAAGTTTCACAAATGTTTTGTTTATTTTTCGTATCCCCGCCATGCAGTTCCAACGACGACTACAACAACCGATGAGTTTATCAAAGTTCTCCTCTACAAACTATATCAACTATATAGTTCCGAAAATCATTCATTCATGTATCAACGTTGTTTTGGTATTTTCATTGATTTATTTTTTATAAAGCATCTTAATATTAAATAATTTCGTGTGTATTATATTTCAGACCCTCCTACGACAACGACGACGACGGCTAGTAAGTGAATAAACATTCTAAAGCCTTAATTTCTTTTGTACTGACCACTTTAAAAAAACTATAAATGTAACGTTTCTGAACTCCGCAGATAATGATATTCACGATACTCAACTGTCCGTCCTTTCAAGCGATTTGCATTAAGGCCGCGTTCTGGGAAGACTGGGCTTAATGCATCTGCAGAAAGTATCGCCCCATATTAGCAAAGGCTTATTATCGCCAGAAGCCACCACCTCATCATGGCCAACACGCTGCACTCACATAAACCTTCCAGAACAGAAGATCTGGGAGGTGAAGAAAGGGAACAAGGATTGGACCCAGGCTCTGGTCACCCCCTCCCCCGCTCAAGCTGTGCGAAAAATTGTCGCAATATCAGCTTCATCAGCCAACCAGCAAAATCATGGTACACATCATATTTGACCGATGAAAACACAAAAGAGAGAAACTGCTGGCGAAAGAGAATGCTTAATTTTGAGCTGGATGGAGCAGTGGAACAGATATTCAACTTCAAAGTCATCATTGAGAATCACCTGCAACACCAACGTGAGCTCTTGCATAACTCCATCGATTTTCATCGAATCAAAGATAGCTTTCTACCGCGTGTGGTATGATGGCATCTGAAGGTTCTGAAATGGTTTGCTATTGACGAAGGGCTGGTGCAAGTCTTCCAAGAACAGTACGGAAACTCCAGCAGCGCAGTACCTCTGCACCATCAGATGGGTTACTTCTTGAGGACATCAGGGTAGTCAGGGAGACCCTCCAAGACGAACGCACTTCCATAACCATTAGTTGCAGATCTATCTCCATCGTGCGGTTAATTGATGATATTGACCAATTGGTGGCAACAGCAGTCAACTCCAAGACTTCACCAACCGACTCATGCACGAGCAGGAGCATATCGGATGGAGGTAAGCACGAAGACGTCGAATAGCATGGCAAAAAGCTCAAACAACAGGAGTTCAGGCATCACAATACACGACAAGAAGCTGGAAGCAGTGACCAGCTTCAAGTTTGTAGGGGCAACCCTGCCCAGTTGTTGTACCGGTATCACTGAGGTCCGAATAAGAATTGCCATGGCGACTGTAGCGATGGCCAGACGAGCAGCCCAATAAACTGTCCGACCTTTTCATCGTAGTCTTTAGTCTTCTGTACGGAGGCGAGACCTAGACGCTTTACGCGGACATAAAACACGGAACACAGGCCTTTCAACACACGTTTCTACGAAGACTGCTACGCATCTCCAACATAGAGCAAAAGATCAACGAGTAAGTCCGATCAGTACTGTTGCACTTGTTGGCCAATACTCCCGGGGACGGTAGAAGGTGGTCGCTGTTGAGGCCGTCAAAAGAGAACCTGAACGGACAATATGAACGACTGGACCTTCCCATGCATGAGCTACTCACATAATAACAAAATTTATCTTACTGGCAGAGGATCTCTGTGTCGTCGTCCCCCAACGGATGTGATGATGATGATGATGATGATGATAATGATGATGATGATGATGATGATGATGATGATGATCATCATCATCATGATCGTCATGATGATGATGATCATGATGATGATGATGATCATGATGATGATCATGATGATGATCATGATGATGATCATGATGATGATCATGATGATGATGATGATCATGATGATCATGATCATGATGGTGGTGATGATGATGATCATGATCGTCATGATGATGATGATCATGATGATGATGATGATGCGAATGTCGTTATTGTGTGAATATCAAAATGAAACTACCGTCCACTGTTATCTCTGTACCGATACATCTACATATACTACTGTATGGATTGGCCGTAAAATAACTTTAAAGCACATTGTCCATTCATCTGGTTTAAACTGGGCACTTGTCACTTACATGAGTTAGTAGCAAACAAAACGAAATCAAAACAAACATCTCTCTATGAAGGGACATGTACCTTCGAGTTCGTCCAAAACACCGACTTCAGCAACACCAACTTCCGACCCGACGAGGCCAACATCAACGAGCCCGTTCATTTACAGGGAAGTGTAGAATTCTGTCAGGGCCTGTGCGAGCAGTCCATCCTCGACGACGGAAACGAGTGCAGGGCATTCACTTACAATTATTTCGAGAAGTGAGTTGCAATAAAAGGTCTCTTTTCGTCTTTCTGTTGTTTGCCCACACCCCCAATGTTGGGTAATAAACCCACGTGTACTTGTACACTGCTGCGGTCAGAATGAACCTTATCAGATAATTATCAATACAATGCTAGATTTTGCGGTAATGTTTTAAATGAGTGTAATGCCAATTTGTTGAGTTTTTACTGTGTGTGCCACGATTTGATCCCGTAAAAATGTACCCCTTTTCAAGTGTTACTAAAGTTACTACACGAGGCCTTTACATAACCAACTTCGACCAACTGCAGGTGCTACTTATACTACCACACAAGTCCCATCTACATTCTGAACCCGTCCAAGGTCTCCAGTGGTAACGAAGCCACCACTATCTACATCAAGCGCTGCAGCGACGGTTCGTACGTCTTTGAATGCACGTCGTGTTACTTAAACACTTTTTAAGTCAGAAATCAACGAGAAGTAAATTAAGCATTATCAGTATCTTCTTATAAAGACGTGGTGACTGTGTGGACAACGATTTCATTGACCAAAATCACGAGTCCAAACAAAATACTCATTAAGCGCCGAAATTTCTAACCCAAATGATCAAATAAAGGTTAAACTATTTTTAATAATTTACTCATTGAAAAAAAGCATTACTCTAGTAATTAAAACGTCTGGTAGAATTGTATCTGTTATGTTTAAGCTTCCATTCAGCTCACGAGGGAAGATAGTCTTTGATATTTGGACACCAAAACACATTGTTAACACTGTCCTCCTAGTCAAACTGTTTGTAGACACTTGCTTCGTTTATTGGTGATTATTTTAAGTTTCGTGAATTGTATGTACAAAGTAAAGACATCATTAACGAAGTGAGACATCGTGTACTTCTGTTTTTAGCTGTACTAGTCATTTTGAGGGCTGACTATGAAGTGTTCTAAACAGTATTCGAATATCGAAATAAAACATGTATTGAACAATTGACAAACTAAAATTATAATGATATTACTACTAAAATTAAAAAGTCCATATTTGTAGAAAGTTAAGTTAGTTTCTTTCTAATTGCAAGCGCTTTCGCAATTCATTGAATTATTTTTCTTTACCAAAATACCGGTATTTCTCCACGCAAACAACATGCCTGTGTTTCACATTTTCTTTTTCGGGAAATAAGGCCACACAATGTAAACAATTAACGGAAAATATACGCCCGTTTTCATTTATTTGAAGTACATCTTAAATATAATTTAGCAACAATGCTTTATTTTACACATATGTTAAATCTTGGTATTATTAATTGTTCTGTTTTCTATCCTTATTGCTAACATCTTTTCGAGATCTATTTTCATCTCGGTCAGTACCTAACATGGAGCCGTGCTCGTAAAAAATCTGAGCTTAATGCATATGCATTTAATTTGACTTACATCTTCAATAGATATCGAATTGACTTTAAATTTTATATCATTTGAAAATAATTTTACAATCGTTATAGAAATGAATTGTTTTCAACCAACTCCAGCTTTTGTAATAAAATGAATTTCAATGCATCACTAATCGTAAACATTACAACTAAAATAGATTGTTTGCATTAAAATAATTACCCGCTAAAAGCGGTATATTCACGCACGATATTTAAAAAAAAATGTAGACAATTGTACACATGTTTATTTGCAGACTACAAGCAGCCGTGTGGTGACCTCTTGCCATTTTGTAGCCTGATTGATCTCGCGAACCTCTGCGCAATAAACGAGGGCTGGGGGAGTCACAATTGCAAGGCCTCCTGCAACAAGTGTGGGTCGCCCGTGACCACAACCCTAGGGACAGCGCTCCACCTTTTAGGGTATCGTCGACGGCGGGGTTAATGAATAAGTTTAAAGCAGCGTTCTATTTCGCGCCATTTAAAACTTCAATGAACTTGCCATTGGCAATTTAATTATTTTTATCGAAAATAAATTATTATGAAAACTCTAGCTTGTTAGTGCATATCTCTTAATTCACAGATCAGGGCAAATTATTCCGGTTTGGTGAACTGCCCACATTACCATGACACAATGTGATGCATAGCACGCCAGCAGCACTGCAAGGGCAACCTCGAGTATCACACTTTTCTGTACACTTGCACAATATCAGTAAGCACCATGGTAAAGGCTTGAGACACTCTGTGGGTAACAGCATGCCAAGGTGCTCATCCAATCCACTATGTGTAACTGGTGCAAGCCGTTTCTCGGGATCATTGATATTTATAAGCAGTTTGAATTCCCTATGTTTTAGAAAGGATCCTCTATGAATATGTCCTTTGATTACACTGCTTGTAGAAGAGAGGCAATCAAGTCCAGCACTAGAACTGGATTAGTTCTGTAGTCGGAGCTGGTTTCCACAGTTGTCGTCGATCTGGCCCCTGACCAGACGCGTACCAGTTAATTTTCTGTTAAGTCTTCATCCTGCTCTGACAAGGTATCTGTCTCTCCAAAATTTATTGAAAACTGTACCGAGTCAGAGGCCACAGCTGCCTTTATCATTGTCTTTGCCAGCGGTGTCCCAAGAAATTGCTTAATGCAACGGAAGCATTCGACGCTTCTTACAAGTACCATACTGCTACCAGATTACTTTCATACCGAGTGTAAATATGGAGTGAAGTGAAGCAATAATGCAAAGCTGTCGGTGTCGTTAGAAATCACAACAAGTCTTTGACAATGTTTGATACGAGTAGCCCACTCAACATGCGCCACTACCCCGGCATCGGCCCCCTTAATCCAGTTTTACAGTTCAGGAATGTTTCATTACCAGACTGTATTGCTGTAAGAGCTTCATTGTCAGAGACAACTTAACTTGCAATGATAGGGTTGACACAGACGTCTTTGCACACTATATCCCTTTCCAAAAGTTGAAGATTACGCTTATTTCCCTCGGATGCCCAAAATTTATTCAGTTGTTTTGGGATTGGTGTGTCTCTGCTCATGTCAATAATTGCAATACCTGTTTCTTCGTATCCGCACCGCAACCGTTCAGCATCTTTTAAATACATCTCAACGCATTTTGATTACAGCATTGATTGCACCACACATAGTAGAAAAAAATTGCAAGTGGCATTTGTCGCATCTTAGACATAAAGTCTACGATGACATGAGTTGGAAGAAAAGAATCCCGACTCTATTTACTGAGGTCCAGTCTAGATTCAATCTCTTTAATAAAATTTGACTTATTAACATGGGCTGGCAGGGCACCATCGAACAATGGAGATGAACAAATCAAATCATGAGATAATTTCTGCTTGAGGGATATGCCTAGTTCCTTTTCAATGCCAATGCTCCTCTGTGCATCTGCCATATCTTTGGATGACGGGGCTTCCTAATTCTTAAGAAGCTTTTGATGTTAATAATGACTGTTTAAGATTGTCAGTAAACTTTGGGTGGACATAGTAAAATGCTCCGGAGAAGGAATTTTCTGAAACCAACACTTGATGATTCCCCACTGTCTGTCTCACACTCCATTGGTTCTTCCGATATTTTCTCCTCAAAAGCCTTCAGCTTGCCGGAATGTGTGTACGATTTATACCACTTTTTGGTATTGTGGTAAGAAAATATACCATTGGGATCATCCGTCTTGTTATCCAAACGTTTGATGGGCTTTGCAACAATATCAATTCTAAGTGCAGCAGCTCTCTTGGTCATCGCACACCCCGTTTCTTCACTGGTAAGAGGTGATTTGTTATCTTCCTGGCATATGATACATAATCTTGGATGAAACCCGTCGTCCTTTGCAACCAAGGGGACAAAACAGATATTTTAGATCCCATAGTAACCAACTACTGAGTAAGTGAATAGTGTCTAAAAATACAGGAGCTCTAAAATCCTTGATTAGACTGACTTGACTCTATCAAATGTCATAGTTCTTCATTTTCCTTTTNTTTCTTTTTTTTTTTTTTTTTTTTTAATTTATGTTCACACGTGATTAACAATATTATAAAAAAAGTGTTGTTACTTTAACATATAATGTTTTGTTCTTTCCTTATTCATGGTCTAAAATCAATTGTCCCTAAATACTGAAAATTGCTAGAAAATCTGGTGTCTGTATTTGCTGTATTATTTCAAAAGAGATATTGCATTGGCATTTTCTCTGATTAACAGAGATCTTAGATATGTAAACACATAACACTAGGATCAAAGTAAAAAGCCAATGAATCAAACCTGAGAACAAACTTAATAAACCAAAGTTTATCAAAATAACAGCATGCTGTGGTAAACAGTCTCGCATAGCGCTATACTATTACCTTTCCGTTTTTGTAAATAAAATGATCAGATCAATGTTTACAATCCCAATTCACTAATAAGCATGAAATTAAATGATCATCTATAAAAAAAGGATGGGTCTATTGCATATTATTTGAGATTTTCATACAAGTATGATATGCAAATAAACATTTGACAATTTTAAAATCAAAGAATTAGCGTTAAATTTTAGTAAAATTGGAGCTGTCAAATCCTGCACATTTTCGACTCAAAGAATCAAAGGACTGAGCGGTCGTAATGACAAAATGACATTGTACATGCCGTTTCAAGGTCTTTTTTACCATAACTTTTGCAATATTGATCATAGCAACGTTATATTTGGCATGCATGTGTATCTCATGGAGCTGCTCATTTTGAGTGGTGAAATGTCAAGGTCAATGTCATCCTTCAAGGTCAAAGGTAAAAAAAATCAAAGCGGCGCAGTAGGGGGCATTGTGTTTCTGACAAACACATCTCGTGTTCTTTTTAACTTACGCGTTTAAAGTTTTGAACATATCAACAACTGCCACTATCAAAAATAATTATGAACTATTAGTAGCAGAAGACACCATAATCACTATGTTATTCGTCGTATGACAGCCTATCATAATTGATACCGTTAAAGTAATTGACGTTATCACTTGTCAAGGGTATGTATGTATGTGGATATTGTAAAATGGGTATGTTTATTTGCAGGAAATATTGTCTTGTTAATAGTATTTTAAGTATCAATTTTCTAGCGAATTTGTAGTTGTTTGATTTCATCAAACACAACTATAACATGCAGACGAAAAGAATCTAGCCAAAAAGGAAAAAGGAAACCTTAATGGTTGATGACAAGTGTCTTGCCAAAAACATCTTACCAAAACAAAAGACTAACAGTTGACAATAATCATTACAAAATGGGAACCAAACTAGCTAATTACACAATTCTTTCCAAAAAGGCCAAAACGGAAAAAGGAAACCTAAATGGTTGATGACAAGCGTCTTGCCAAAAACATTTTGCCAAAAAACTAGCTTCTGACAATAATCTTTCCAAAATGATTACCAAACTAGCTCATGACAAGATTCTTTCAAAAAAAAAGTAACCTTACTTGCTGATGACAGAAATATTTTCCAAGAAATCGAAAAAATGTTAACAGTATCCATATAATGGAATGTCATTGCACTTTATGATGAGAATTATTGAATGAAATAAACTGTAAATCAAATCTGCAAGTTACAATTCATTTTCACGAAATTTCACTTGCTATGTACTTTGAAGCGGGAGCTTGTTTTGTTGTTGTTTTAAGTTCTTTAATAGCCATACATTATAATTTATGCAACTGTGTTTAACAGAGAAATGCATACTGGAAAATGTTTATGAGTTTTGTAAGAATAGAACACAATTGATACAGATTCCGAGGCGAACGGATCGGTAAAGATCCAATCATGTAGTTATCAGAATGTAATTGTATGACTGAAAATATGAACTATAATAGATATTAAATTGGACTAGAATTCGTATATGGCGTTGTTGTTGAATATTTCGTTTCACCTTATACGGAGTAATTAATATTATTGGAAAGGGACGGACTTGCTCTATTCGCAATGTAGCAAAATGTAATTGATGCGAATCTCGTCATTATGGCAATATGCGCATGACGTGAAAACGAACAATAAGCGACTACGTGACAGTGTTATTATTTAATGGGTCTAGTAAGTTTAGTAAGTCGGAAGGTTTTAGGGCACACTTCGGGTCCCACAAATGCAGTGTATAAGTAGGTCGGAGTATTGGGACACACGCCGGATCCCACACAAAGGTCGGAGTGTTGAGACACTACACGGATCCCACACATTGTTCGGGTTATAAGGACGCACTCCGCGTCCTACCCATTGATCGGAGTGCTGGGGCACACAAAGGTTGAGGTGTTTGGAGTTTTCACACCTTCTGGAATGTTAAGACTAAAATATATTCTGTCATAGAGAAGTCCCTCGGTGTTGAAGCAGCCCTCGTGGGCCCGAATCACGTGAATGAAAAAAAGGTATAACAAGTGCTTCAAACCGCTTAAAACGTGTACACCCGCCTCCAGAATGTTGAGCTAATGTTCTTGATCGCACATAAAACAAGGGTGTATTTATCGTCAATTACTTGGTTCTCCTTGATGGGTTTCTCTTGATTGGAGGTCTGCGTATGGACGTAGCTCAGGAGATCCGAACACTGGGGATGCTTCGTGAACCGTTCCCCGAACGCAATGTGCCGGGTCGGTGCGTCAGTGAGGTACCTTTTGACAGAACACGAACTATTGTTTTTATATTAAGAACAGGGTCCGTATTCGCATTTCTGTTGACTTAATAAACGGAGCATTTGATAAACATTATTTTCGCAAAAGTAATACTACTTTACATCATTACAAGCCATCAATATGTCAACATTTTGATGTAATCAGGATACCACGATATTTTTTCTTAATAAGAAAGAATCATTTTAATAAGAATTTTCTTAAATCGAAAGTCTAAGAATGCGTTGGTGACAACAAGCTATTGTGTGCGAATAAAAGGACTGGCTTAAAAGGGAAAGATAAATAGTCTAGAAATGAAAACGGGGTAAAAGTGTTCGTTAGAAAAGTTGTCTCTCTATTAAACACTGACCGGTCATGTATCGCGTGAAGTGAAACAATAATCCCCAAGCACATTATTTATATAGAATTTACATGAGCCTTCAGGACTCACCATTTAAATCACTCATTCGTTGTTTGTGTGGTCGAGTGTAATCATAATAGTTTTGTTGTGTTTCGTGTTTTTGTTCACATACATGTTGACCTCTGAGTTATGGAATTTATCATATTGCAATACCACCATGTCGATTGACATTGGGAGCTAATGCACATGTAAGGTTGTGAAAAGGCAAAAAAAAACTATTTAGAAAGCATAGTGTTGGTTTTATTGTATCTATTAAGTAACAATTTAGTCCTCATATCGTGCCCCTAGGATAATAGATGACCCTGATTCAAAATCAAAGGTTCATTAAAGGCAAATATATTATTTAATTACATGGAATTTATTATGCATTTCGTAACATCATGTGTCACCTGAACACACTAATGTCCATTTCAATACTTCACGATAGCTCGCCAGAAAGTTCGGTGAGGTCACGTGAATAATTATTATTTTGCGCGACATTCTGTCTTTGTCTGAAAGCCTTTTCCGACAACTATTATCCATCATACATTCGTCCTTGTGTGGCTTTTTATTAAACAAGACAATAAACCGAACAACCTAACGTACACGCTAGTACAATTGTTCTCATGGACATCTTAAAAAAAGAACGGACGGAATCAAGATAATAATGTATGACCCAACCATTTGTAAGTAGTCTGGTTTTTTAACCATAAAGGCGGACTTTTCTGAGATCATACATTGTGTCATTGGCAACATCCCGTTAGCAATTCTATTTATGCTAAATATGGTTTTGAATATGTTTTTTCATCCTTTACTTTATTTTGAATATAGGCTTATGATACAAATTTTACCAAAACGGACACATGTCTTTTACACACATTAAAGAGGTTTTGTAAGATTAAAAATTAATTAAAAATGAAAAAGTTCAGGCTTATTAGATTATTATAAATATTTTAAATGATTGGGATTGCTTTATGGGCCTCGAATCGAACCAGCGATCATGGTTGTTTAATACAGCGCTCTACAAACAGACACAGCCGGTCCGTCAAATGTAGGAATTTAAGTTCGGAGTCCCGTCTGACGTGTGCGTTTGTACAACACCAAAGGAAAGCCAAAGTATAGAGCACAAATGTCTTACATGGTGTGATGGTTTGTCGCGCGCAAAGAACAAGGTCAGTGGGTCTTCGGCATCGTGGTCTGCGACGCATACAACTTTTGCTTAGCTTATAATTCAAACTCATTTGAGATATTGAATAAAGAAACTACATTTATGGATACCGTATATGTAGTCCTCGCGCGGGAAACATATGGGGTAGAAGGGATCCACGTAAATGACACTGTTACTAAAAATAAAAACAGATTTAGCTCACTATAACCAGAAAAAATTGAGCTATTTTGATGAATGTTAATACATATAAACCTTAAATCCATTTCTTGTTTGGCATATAAGGTGGAATACCAACGTATAAATAGGAAACCCACGCCATTTCTCTATATTCGTTTTAGATTTGGAAATATTATAAAACAATTTCATCTTTAACACTGTTACTTGAATTAAAAATACGTTGTTCTCAATGTTAATAAAAACAGAATTGAGCTAATATAATAAAACTGGGTTAATACATCATAAAGAGACCTTGCCTCTGATTGCAAACGGAATGGGTGGCGTCAAGATAACCGTTACTCAACAAGAAAAACGGTTTCCGCGGAATAATCTTTTAATTAATATTTTATGTTATCAATCTAGTCATGCCTTAGATATGAATTCAATTGATTCATTAAGTCCACAATGGTTAAAAAAAAATGATGCGATACATAAAAAGAAAACATGCAAGTTCTTCTTACATCTAATCTACATTCAACAATGTATATGTGCAATAGTTACCAGTATTAAATGATTGCTCTGATCTTATCCTCAAAACATAATCCTTTTACGTAATAATTGGTATGTGTTTGTAAATGGGCTGTTTTATAAATTCACGGTATTGCTCTATATCTTTATCCTTACACGTTATATTAATTAAAGCAATCTATCTTCAGATACATTTTATTGCGTCTGCTTTTTTGAGGCAAAATGTGTTGTGATAAATCGAACTCTTAATTTTACATTGAAGTTCTTTTAACAAAACTAGTGTGTAATACTCAGCACAAACAGACATCAAAGCAATTTTATTGAAACGCCCGTCATCATGTACTTTTATTTTATGTCAATGCTGTTCGATATCACCTTATTGTGATATATTACCAATGTAATGTACACCTTCACACTTGTCAGATGAACCAAGCTTAATTATATTGTTTGTGTATGTTTTGATTTGGTGCGTAATTATAACGATGCTACAAGACAATTATTGTAACAGATCATTCGTTCCAGTAGTCTCTGCAGATATAAAGTATACGACTCAGTCTTTAGTTAATTGTTTCCCTTTATTGTGCCTTTAGTAAAATTTGGATTTTATATTTCGTAGACAGGTGTTTTTATACTGGATATTGTGTGTGTATAACGTGACATTTTACAACGTAATGTAAATAAATAACGTATGTTGACGTCAAGTTATGTTGCGAAACCATGGCCATGAGTCGATGAATGGCGACATTGATGTGTCGGGATAACTTATGTATGAAGCGTTTGTGTAAACATTGCATGAACCTTAACGTTCGACCTTCTGTGCAAGCGTTTTAAATGTATGAAGAAATGTTTTTTTCAAGTCTCTAAATTCTGGTTAATTGTTTGCACCACGTCTTCAAGGAGCTGATACAACCACACGCCAATTGTAAAATATTACAAGGAGTCTTTGCATATTTCGTGAATGAATATAACTCGTTATTCTCGTATTTTCGTGTTCCCTTGCTGTCTGCTCCTTCCTCTCGTAATGGTAAAAGTCAATATAGCTGCCGGTCGAATATTGTGACGACAGATGTTGTTTTTTTTTTCAGCCTGTCGCTGTACAAATACGAAGATCACGTGCAGGTGTTATTATAATGTCACAATATTCTACAGATGAAAAATTGTTCCTTAATTTGCATGAATCATGATACGTCCATATATATACATAACCTATCACACAAACAACCCAAATCCGTAGGTATAATACATAATAAATTGTAGTTCTTAGACGCTAACATTAGTATGAGTGATGCTCATTTAGGATATGCCAGGATTTGTCTTTTCATGAATAGATATTGCGTCATTTAGCGGGGTTACTTATGAATTTTCTGAACAACTTTAATAAAAGTTAGATATAAAATGACTACCAGTGGCTGATCTTTTTTTCACACGTTTTTAAATATAAAAAAAAAAACGTTCAATTTCCGAAAAAAGGGATGAAACATTCATAAATGGTGTTAATTGACAAGCTTTATTTGATATTGGCGATGTCATTTCGCCAAATTACGACATGCGAATGATCAGAAGAAAAGAAAGCCAACACAATCATACAAAATGAAATGTTATCATTAACTATTTAAATAAGTATATTTTTGTCGTAATGTTTGTATATATTGGCGGAAATGTATGGGGATTTCAAAAGTGTTTGTTATTTGAATACATCACATGAAAACTCTTGTTATTCAGATGAATGCCATTTATATAAGGTGAAATTTCATCGTATTCCTAGCACCAGGTGCACTGTTTTTATTGCAGTCCACAGAAAGTTAACATTCTTTGTTAGATAGTTTCTATTTTTGTCAGTATGCAAGTTAAATGGTTTAATATGTAATCGTCTTCTAATCGATATTAAGCTAATGTTTTAACTCGTTCTACACTAATCCCTTAGTATTTTGATTTGTATTTCTTTATTTTAAGTGCATTTTTTTAACCGTTGAGAACGAAAGAAGTAGGCCTACTTATAGCAACGCCATTGCTAGAAACACTGTAATGCCTGTGATTCAGTAAAAATCAGTCAAAATCAAGTCATACGAATCCATATGCAGCCAAGCTTCATGCACTTTATTTTTTTTAACTATTTCAACGGATGCGTATTTATTACTGGTGGGCTATTTACAATATTTGCAAAACAAAGCCTTAGTTTGCCTTTCTATATACATATATTTCGAATCTTTAATTGTCATAACATACATATAAAGAGACGATTTCCAAAACACGGTAAAACCCCAAATGTATGTATTCCACCATTCAACTCCGTTTCCCATTTTCATATATGCACACGTCGCTATTTCTTGTGTTAATTGCTCATGCGCATTGAATAAACTACCACACGCTGTCTTAAGATCCCTCGGAAGAAAATTGTTGTGTCTGCCCATTGTCGTGTTCATGTTAGCCCGTAGTAATCCTTGCATTTTATCCCACTTTCACAGCGAATTCGGTTGATTAAAGCCCTGTTGATTAAATTTCTGCTATAATACACGGCACGAAATGACGTCATTTAATCGACAAAATGACGTCATAAATCCAGTGAAATTATGCAGTAAAACTTATTTTGTTTAAATAAAAAGGTTTACTGAAAAAAAAGTGGAAAAAATAGAATAATAGGTTAGTGTAGATTATAGATCAGGTTTATCATGCTCGGCACGAAAACGAAAAAGAACTCGCCAAGACTCGTGATTTTTGTTTTCTAAGCCTCGCATGATAAACCTGATCTATAATCAACACTAACCTATTATTCTCTATGTATCAGCTTTGAAATGTTCTGGACCAACGAAAGCTAGGAAAGTGATGAAATGGCCAATGGCAAATTATTGTCACCATCTACGATCATTCTTCCACGCTACAAAGGATTGTAAATAATAGTTATACACTATGTTTGTATTAGCATTGACACATTAACGACTTTTTAATGCGGATCTCAAAAGCATACTGACAATGACAATGACAATTTGTCATTGTATAAAGGTTCATTCAAATAAATTAATCATTTGAGTGACAAAGTATTGAAATGTGATAGCCTCACAATAGTTAAATAATTAGTATTGGCTTCGTTATAAAGTACTGCCTTGGAAGAATTTTGTCGAAAATGATTTATGTTGTACGTTGTTATGACGCGTATGTGAAACAACACCCACACACAAAACAAAATGGTTTAATAAAATCCGATACATAAACGAAATGGAACCATCCTCTGTGATATTACTTACATGATTACCAAATGACAAATAGTATAAAGTAATATATGTTCTTGGCCGTTGTCGGCGGCTTCAGCCGAAGTCATTTGATAAAGAACATCATAATTCGAACAACACAAATGTTTATGCTCACAATACAAAACACACATGAACGAATACAGCCCATAATTTCAGATTTGAACAAAATTGTATTTACCCAGTGTCATGTGTAGTTCAATGCATCAAAACGACGGATCCATATCGTATTGTGAGGGATTTTCATACTTAATAACATGCAAAATTAGGCCAGAAGCATCGATCACTCTTTGACCTGTTGACATCTTAGCCTCATACATGGTATTTTGTTTACAGAATTTCAGCCGTTTGACATCTTGATAAGTATTTGCGTGTTGTAGTGCTTGTGCTTTCTTACAAAGGGCTTACTAGTTGTGTCGTCACGTTTGTCATGGTAAAGGCCTGCCGTGTTGCGTTCTATTAGGCGTGCTATATACTCGGGTGTTTGTGTGTTTTTGTTTGTTCGTTCGTTCGTTTGCTTGTTGTTGTTTTTTCTTTTTGTCTTTTATTGACTTGCTTGCTTGCCTGCTTTGTTTTGTTTCTTAAGATATTGTCCGTACGCAAAACGTGATACGCAATAAATATAACACATCGGTTTAACGTTTAACCCACATTGTGCAATGGATCAATTTATAAATACTTATTTAAATACAACTTTTTTATTATTTCTTTTTGCAACGAAACTCTTGTTGACTGTTGTATTATTAAGTTAATAAAATATATAAAATTATTTCACTGTTTTATATATCTTACATATCGCTGTGTTTACTTTCTTGTCTATATAATAGCGATACAAGTAACAGACCATTTGCATTTACTTGTGGTCTAAGTGTTTCAAGCCATTTCGGTAATCAAAAAGGTTATTATAATATTTAAAAATAAATATACACATAAAATCGTTCACTCCATGAACAGATAAATTTCAATTATGAATAACATTGAAAAATCAAGAAAGTTTACGTATCAAACGAATCACAAAGCACTATGTAGCTTGGGGCTGCTACCATTAACAGTTATTTCTTAATTTATAATCGTGTCGTGTAAACGTGAATAATGCCATGTCTCTTCAAATATCCGTATCAATCATGCTCGATATGTATTATCTTAATTTAAAATCAGCTACGGATTCCAACGGAATATTCATGAAGGCTCGGTTAAACGTATCGTTTGATACCTTGTTTTTATTATCTAAAACACATTCCAATTGCAGGTGTTAAATCAAATTCTTGTCAACCGTTGGGACGACACTGACGATTGAAAATAACGATACACAACATTAACATTGTATTCACTTATCTTACAGCGAAACAACTAAACAAGACAAGCGACACATCCGGCCGCTCATCGGTATGGTGGTGCGTAAAGTAACGAATTAAAAACTTGTGTTATTGTCCATCTGGATATACACTTAAACGACTGTTTAAGTCATTGTGTACAAGAACACTTGCAATTCAACCCCTATAATAAATGTATGAAATGCCACCCCGGGCAATACATTAAAATAAATACTTTGATAGTTTGATATGAATACCAAACTTTTTTTCAAATTTTCTGAAATTATTACAAGTACGATCGATGTTTGCTGTTTGTTACGGATTTATATGTTTCCCTTAAAATTGTTTTCAAGTAAAGATACTTTTTATTAAAAAATACTCCAACTATTACTGTTACTCATATAAATTTTAAAAAAAACAGCACAGCAATTGATAAAGCTTAACATTCAATATGTTTCAGCTTACGTGAGAACTTATATATAAAAAGAAAACAACATATACGAAAAAAAGAGGACTAATACAAAAATGTGTACGTGTGTGTTATAAATAAAATATTAAATATTAAGATGAACTGCATCACATTAAAATAAATGGGAGACATTTGTTTACAACTTTACACTGTCGCTTAAATACATGCAAACGTACAGTTCACTCACGTTCGTATGATTTTGAGGTCACGTGGTGAAAAGACACATCCGCGAGTTTGATTACTGTTGGTATTAATGATATAACAAAATACACGCTGTCTCGTAGTTTTCTGCGAAATACTGTCGTAGTTGCACGATGTTTTATAACGTGTATGTTAACATTTACATTCACACGCCTTTCTTTTTTTGCGCTGCATACTTGTAGGCCTATATAATAAGTGACATTTTATATCATGTGATATCAGACGAGTTTTATAAGGCGTAGGAATAGGCAAGGCGTGCCTTATAGATGCTGAAATTACCACTCGTTCATCATCGCTTTTTAAACTTCTGACCCAGACAAAATCTAAGTGGGCGTGACTTAAGAATGATAGGTTTAGCAAACATTTAAACTCCAAAAACTCAGTAGAGAAATTATTATTCTTTTCCACCACTTATATATCAGAACACCAACTATAATCAAAATATGATCGGAACTGGAATGAACGCCTTGGAACGGCCAATGCAAAACATAGCATTAAACATTGCCGTAAAATGTAAATCTCATATGTGAGAGGGGCTAACATTCTATTATTGGACTGTTACCTGTTATTGTAGAAAGTGGGCTGACTTTATGTTTGTTATCAGTCTGTGATAAATAACACTGAAAAATATTAGGCCAGCATCAACGATAGAATCATGCAATAATGACATAGTCAATACACATTTTGTATTGCAGCAAAACTTTCTATTTAGTATGGTGGCTAATACTTTTGGTACACAGTCATGTAAAACACATATATGACCAACAATTAATTCCAAACAATCTCTGTTTACACAAATTGATTATTTTCTGAGCTATGAAATGTGTTTTTTTATTTATTTATTTTTGATATGGGCACACGAGCAGAAATACATTCGAAACAATACATCTTTACAAAAACCAACAGGCAAACTAATATTGCACACAAACTGTTGATGTACTGAGACCCGTGTGTTGAATGCATGTCATCTCGTAATGAATAGGCATGCTCCATTACTTTAACCCTCTGACAGAATATAGGAAGTAATGTACATGTGCATGTTTTCAATATAGCAAAGGAGCAGAATAATTCATACATATGCGTCCTGCATACTATATATTCATAGCAGTGTTTTATGATGAATTGTTTTATTTGAATCCATTATTTAATGTAAATCCTTGAAACTATTTCATACTTATGATTGCTTTCCTACATGCGTTCGAGATCGCCTTGGCATTTAGCGTCTGATACAAATGTCCTGACGGGTTAATTACTGCGTCCGCTCTCGGCAGGTCACTTTAGGGTCAAACTATACTGAATATAAACAACTTGAAACTCCAGTTGCAGTCGCAGTAGATTATTATTAGCGTCATTTCAAGGTCCTTTACTTGATGCAAATGACAACTTTCCGTACACTAAGACAAAGGACAAAACACAGAATAAAAACAAACACCGACGAATAAACCTGGGGTCGCCTCCGTGTTAACATCTAGTGTTAGCGCGGGAGTGTTTGAATATACAATTTCTTAATGTAGATATAACCTCTGCAATCACTGCGAAATTGATGATAATTGACAAAACCAGCGGTTACTTGAAAAAGTAACCCATTAAATGTGCTCTCAACATAAAGTAAGTTAAATATGCATACATTATGCATAAGTCATACAACAGAAACAGAAAACAAAAACAGTGAATGTGTGGGCTACATCTAGTATTGTATCACTCACATACATGTGCACGTACAGTCCTGTTTAGAACTTAAAACACGTATGCAAATAATTATGAGTAATTTAAATCCTCAAGAATGCGCGACTGCGAAGGCTTGCCTGGAGCTAATCTGGCTCTATATTGCATAAGACCCATTTTTTGCATGAGGCGGCTGATACGTAAGCCAAAGCAACATTAATAATCCGAATTCTTGTAAGAGATTCAGTGTCCCGTATATTAAAAAATAAGACACATTTAGTTTCATGAACCAAATTTTATTAGCTTCAAATCGTCTGTCTCGGGTATTAATGGATCACGCACCATAACTTGTATAGTTGCATTTTTAGCTTGTAATACTTATGGAAATTGCGAGTTTAATAATAATAATAATAATTATAATGATAATAATAATAATAATAATAATAATAATAANTGTGGTCATATTTTTCCGATTGAGTAGCGCTAAAACACATCAATAAAGGATAAGTACTTTATCAAGATGATAATTTGCTCCACTGTACAAATTTAAAAAACAAACCTTTCGATATTAGCTATCAACATCCTCATTAATGTGTGATCAATTGGAGCAAATGGCCACCCACGTGATGTAAAGTATACGTGAAAACATTCGTCTTAAATAATATATGCTTTGTTTGAACACATTTATAAGAGTAAAAGTAGAATAAACAACTACACATTTGGTTTACATAATGTAAATAAATGTGTAAGTACATACTCAATTAAATATTACAATCAAAACCATTTAACTGCCTTAAACATATACTTGTATTTTCCTAAGTCAAAATGTGAAGACTTTGATAGACTCTTATTGACAAATTCGAATCAAATAATAGAGATTTCGCTACTGTCTTAAACATATAATAGTTTAACTTAAGTATACATTTGAAAACGTTTATAGATGGTATTGACGAATTAAAATAATATAATAGCAGGTTTATAAAAACTATGGAGACGAATGAAGATATAAACGTGTAGGAAAGCCACATGTATTTCAAATCTACCAAACGCTAATCAATTTTAAATCATGGTATATAATCCAGAATTAATAGTGTTGCTGTTTATGTTAGAACTATACTGCCCTAAAGATTGTCATTTTGTTTATTTTTGAAGATAATTCAAATCCCCACCAAACACAAAGAGAAGCCGATACTAACTACACAACTTTGGATGACAGGCGGGACGACGTCCATACGTATTCTAGTCTCAGCGAAGGAAAGCCGTGATCTTGAATTATAATACAACCCGGAAGTACATAGAGTTCGACAGTCAGACACATCGTGAATAATATCTTGAATTTTGAATATTTAATCTTCGAAAACAACAATATTAAGAAGAAATTCTATGTAATGAGTGAACATACATAAACCGATTACAGTTTGTAAAAATTATATGTATGTATTGTGTACATAGTCCTAAATGTTTTGAAGTTATCATATTAGTAGTTTGTTAAGGCCCTGCAGTAAACACCCATTAACAATAAACTGTTCAAATATATAATAATATGCAAACGTTATAAGAATTGCATTTACATGTATAGTGTACGGCTTAATAGCAAATGATTATAACAATTACCATTTCAAGTCTCCAGACCAACACCGTTATTTTGAATTACCTAACGATAAACCGAACACTATTTCAAGCTTTAAAACAAAAAAAAGGATGCATTTAAAAGGAATTATTATTAAAAAAACAAAACGTTATTATCCCTTTTATGTGCATGGTATGTGTGTCTCTATGGTCACTGCATGATAGTATGTAAAAAGAAATAGTTTTCAGTCATAGATTTTGCATAGAAACTCTTGACCCTCACTAAAAAATAAATTGCCTTCACCCTTATATATGACGCGCATGTTTTGATTGAATTATAAAATATAAATCGTATGTTACATGATGTAGGTATGTCATCGTTTTCAGCTTTTAAAGAATACCATATCCTTTTTAGCTTAAAGCGATGCTTAATTTCCCAATGTAAACGGTATCGGTACCTTTTCCAGGGAGGTGAGAAAAAGGACAAAACAAACGCTGACCCTTGCATGTCGAATATGTGTAAATAAAGGCGCTAAAGTACACCATTATTTAATATTACAAGTTTGTCAGGTTTGATATAAGTATAGATGTTATATGGGGATCTGACTTATTGATGGTTTAGCAGGTGATGGCGTCAAAAAAGCGGCATTCCAATCAATTACTTTTGATGAAACGTTGACTATATCAACCTTGTAAAGACACTTAGCTTTAATTTGCATTTGGTGCAAGTCGGGACAAGGTCAACGTGTGTTCTACACCAAGCACAAACATGGTCTTCGCAAGAACGATCGAATAGTTATATAAGCTTCAGCGTCAATACGCCCAGTATTTTGTTAACGTCGTGGTCACACAAATATCAGACTGGAGAAAAGTATATTTGCTTCCGGATACAATTGAACGAAAGCTGTCACTAGGGTGCAGGGGACGGCATAATTTGTTTCGTGTGACATGCAAGTTCAGATTGAATACTACGATTGCGTGAAGCCTTTCAATAGAAAAATCAGAAACCTTCCTGTTGTGATATTTGGTAAATCATTGTCAAGATACATAACTTCCCTGTTGTTAAATTTGTTGTTTTATTATTTAAGTGCAAAGTAAACAATAACTTCCCTAAATTGGTGTTTACTACTTTGCTATCAAAGTAGATCATAACATTAACCATTGTGTAAGATTCTTCACATTACATAGAAGCATTCCTTGTCATTGATAATGTCTGATTTGAAACAAAGATATAAACAACAATGGTTCGCAACAATACTCATCCATCATCTAATAAAGCGTTCGGTATACATCATTTTTTCTTTTCAAATAATTTGGGTGTTTCCGAAGTTAGATATTTATATACTTTTAAGGACCATCACATATCTAATAGCTTAACTTTATATAGCAAATATACCATGCATAAGTATTGTTCGTTGCGTACCGTACAAGATATGCATAATAATGCTATTATTGCAATAGTTCATCAAGAAAATACACGCTGCGGGCGCTATGAAACAAAACTGACTTGTATCAGTTATCACTCTTAACTTGGCTATACATGTTAATAGGCAGTTAAAGCGGATGTATATGATTGAAAAATGTTATTTGCTTACAATCATAACTTCTACTGTGTTTGTATTTATTAACCCTATATATGTATACTTTACATACTTATATGAATGTAACATGAATATATTAATAATAATTGTTTAATGTACACATCAATATCACCAACCATGGATCAACACAACTACGTGAAGAAGACACGCCTGATGCGCTGTATTGATACATTAATTATTATAATTATGACGATAATGTATTTCTTCGATTAAAAATCGGCATATCAGTTAATAACTTCTGTACGCTTCTGATCGATCCTTTCCTCATGGTTAAATATGAAATTCGGTATTAATCACATACGACTGATTCTTAATAAAAAAAAAAATGTCTCCGCCTCTAATAAGAGCAATGAGTTGACGTACCTGGTAATAAGCCACTATGAAAGGATACTAATACAGTGCAAGATCAGTAGGGATTTTTTTTCATGTTTAAAGATTGTGTCATTGTTGTTTACTTTTTATTTTAAACTCGAAATTTTGTTATTAATATGATAATTTATCGATCGTGGATCAATGCAAATAAACTTAAGAGTTTTTTTTTATGTTCAAAAGTTTGAAACAATCCGTTGGTAGATATTCGAACAATAACGAATTTCAAACATAAATTGTTTCGATAGGTGTGCACTTACGAGTACAAAGATGCTTTGTATGAATACTTGTTGCAGAAGACCGTAAAACAAAAACGGAAAAGACGGAACTGGTTTTGGCCATGAATAGATTTACTTTCTCCTTCCCAGCTTAACAGATTCATGTCCATTAATAAATATTCAAACTATTGTTCAATCATGTACTGTTTCTGCAGCTTCAGAACATAATAATTACTACATCAATGTCTAGATTGAACGCATTGTACTAAAAACAAAAACTAATGATTGAGTCTTTCATACACAACCTTTCTTACAGCGACTTAATGTTGCGTTATTTAAAGAACACATCGCAATACATAGTCATCAGTAGCGTATACACATAACAACACAGCGGCCGTTTCCTGCTCGCTGTGGGTGGAGTTGTTGATTGTTGGATATATGATCACCATACGGCTGTTGATGAAAACGTGGTTTATGTTTTTATTTGCACTATAATTCGTTCTCTTACAGCGATAAAGATATTGACATGTTACTGCATGCGTTTAGAATAAGCAATATATGTTGTTCAGACGATGTGTTTGTCCGAGGTATGTATGATATGCGTACTAGTTTGACACGTATGTCTTGTCCATCAAACTGTATTTTAGTCGCAATATTGTTATGCCGTATAACAAAATAAAAACAAAGAGTTAATTCAAAATTTCTACTTTTACTTTCATTTTCAG